>WYDI02004817.1:0-23742 GCA_009867235.2 Psittacus erithacus
ACAAGTTTTTTTAAAATTTTGCCAAAGGTTTTTTTTTTTTAAAAAACCAAAACCCCCTCTTTCAAAAAAAACCTGTGATGTTTTCCCCCCCCCCCCCCCCCCTTCCCCCATAATTCTATTGCACGTTCATGATTTATGGTGACTCAAATGGCAAGGAGGAAGAATACTGCTGTTGCGTGACTAAGGCTTGAATGATGCATAGGGCTGAGCAGTTAATTTTGTAAACACTTGAAGACTGTTTTAAAGATGTTCGGAAACTTGGTCTTTTTCAGCCAGCTTGCTCCTCATTAAAAATCAGAATGCTGTCCTCTTCCAAAGAAGAATTGCTAATAATGAATTTATTGAAATAAATGTCTAACATCTGTCATGGCTTTTATAATTGAAGGCATTCTTACTGCTTGAATTTTTCTGTGCACTTAGTTGTGTAACTTCCAGTTTCTTCTTTAGAGATCTCCTTCAAATGGCCATTTCCTAGATGTACCATGGTTTTGCCTGTAATCTCTATGTTGAGTGTGGGATTCCTGCCGTACAGATGCTGAAGTGTTGAAGACCTGTAGCTTTCTGTATCTCAGAACAGTTCGATATCATGTGTAACTCTAGATGATCTAGTCTTCTTGAGAATCAACCTGAAGCAGCACTCAAAATTAAACAATACATTTTGGTACCAAATCAAGTTATTTAACTTAGTTAGAAGACCCTAGTACCTGAACTCCTAAGTGTAGCACAGAAATAGTTTATTATTGGGCTGAAGAGCAAGCCTGAGGAAAGCTTTTATACATCCTTTAAGCAAATCTCTTAGTTTCTCTGAGCTATGACTGCTGTGCTTCCAGGCAGACCAGCTGCCTGTCAGGTGCCTGTTGCTTTTTCCCCACAGAAGTGCTCATGTGGGATCCTTGAGATGTGTCTTGGCAGAACCAGGCCACCTGCATGTTCCAGGCTCAAGGGCAGTTAAAACTTACAGCTAGCTGTAATTTTTCTGTTCTGAAAGCTGGCCATATCCAGCCCTATGGCCTTTACATTAAGGGTCAATTATTTATTCTGAGACCAGAAATTTCCTTGGTTTTAAACTTGTGTGGTTGGTGACACATCGATGAAACTGGGCTAAGTTGTGGGGGTTTGTGCAGGTTTGCTTGCTTGTTACTTTTCACTCAGTTCATACTAGCTAGATAGGGTACATTTTTCAGGAATAGGTCCCTAGATAATTCTCCTGTGCGGCCTAAACTAAAGAAAATGCTAGAAATACACATGGTTTTTGCTCCTTCCAGATAGACACACACAGGCTGAATCATATTTAGTGGTATCTTCAGTTCTTATGTGAGTCCCAAATGGGACCTGATCTTCCATGCTGTTTCTTCTTGTTTGTTGGTGGGGTTTTTATTTCTCTCTGTGAATCCTTTTTTCTTAATTCCAGCCAACTCTTACCTCTGCAGCTCCCAGCATGGAGATGATTGTAGATAGTTCTGGGGGATTTTTGTTACAACTAGGTAAGCCTATTTTTTTCAGAAAATCTTTAGCCTTGTTTATTTCAAAAGCTGGAAAGAGCTCACCTGGCTTCTTAAACTCCTTCAGCTGAAGTGTGTTATGGTAATTTATAACAAACATAGGCAGTTTTGGTACAACTGTGTAGGTAAACATAAGCCAAGAAATACCCTTCCTTTAATTATACTTTTGTTAGATCAGATGCCTTAAACAACTTCCTATCTTAAACACGGTATTATTTCTAGCGCCATATAAAAGCACAAGATGCTAAAATGTTTCTGTTAAATTCTTTCATTTTAAGAAGCAAACTGGTTACTGCCTGTGTTTACATTTTGACTGAACAGCAATGAGGTAAGACTTGCAGACTTTTCTGTGGCAGCGTTAATTGAGCAGAAGATGTAGCAGAAACCTGTTACAGATACAGGCACCCAGAGGTGAATCTTTTAAAAGCTTATTTAGGTTGTGTATCTCCATATCTTGGTAAAAGCCTTTATATGAATAAGAGGTACTTTCATATGTGAGAAGTCTGAAGGCTATATGGTGCTAAAAGCATCTGCTTTGCCTGGCCATCACTTTCTTAATTTCATGAATAGCCTTGGCACAGTCACTTTCCATGCTTTAGAGTCCTTTGGCCTTTTAGTTAAGTATCGATTTGAACTTATGGCTTTTCCATGTCCTCTTCAGTATACACTTATTTCGGAGAGAACAGAAGTAAGTGTATGCCTTCCCTAAGAAAACCTGAAGTGCACAAGTTCTTCCTTGAAATAATAAGGAAGGAGAGAGAATAACTTGTGCTTCATAGTCTATTTAGTGTATTTATGGGCTGTCAGTGTATCACAAAGACATATTCTGCATGTGATGTGAATTTTTTCATCTTTGCAATGCTTAGGGAGTTAGTCCAAGTGTTTCTGCAGGTTTCTGTTGGTTTTATAAGAGTTGGAAGTTACAGTCCACTTTGTCTTTTCAAAGCTTCTCTTGCTCTGTATACAGGTGATGCTTTCAGAAGAGCCTCAAAACAGGTGGACTACTGAACAACAAAGGTTTTAACTTAGAAGGAGCTATTTATAAATGTGGGAAACCTAGGGATAACTTTATTCTACCATGTTTCCTTGACTTGTTCTGTAACCATCAAACAAGGCCGTTTTACGGTCCATGCCAGCAATGCTACAAAAAAAAGTGGCTGGCCTAGTGCCAGCACCATTATCCTGTCATCATTCTGACAATAAAGAAATGCAGATGTGCCCCAGTTCGTACTGTCTGAAGCACTGAAGAATTTAAACGATCAAAGTACATCTGATAGGATTTTGGCACTACCTTATCTTGGGGGAATTGAGAGGGTGGGTGGGGTTGGTTCAGCTCCCTTTTACATCAGCTTATTATATTCTCAACAGTGCTGGCTCATTCAAGTTGGTAATGGAGCTAGTAGTGAAAATGGACTTTCAGGTACTAAATTCATCATTTTATGAAAATGGTGTTTTATAAAATGGAAAGATTTGCCCAAAAAATGTCATCTTTGGAAAAGACCCTAGATTTGTAACTGTACTTCTCCCTGAATGCTTAAGCTTTGTAGTAAATGGGCTATGGTGAAATGATTTCATCAGTGCTGGGGTCTTAGATACCTTTGCTCCACTAACCTTTGTTACCTCTTCAGAGTGTCTGGATGACTTCAGTGCTAGGACTCAGGTTTTTCAGGCTCTGCTTTCTACCTTCTTTCAAGTTGCTGGAGATTGCTTGTACCATGGTTTAATCTAGATAAATGTTCTTGACTTTAAACTAGAATCATGTGAGAGATTCGGCATCGGAGTAAAAGCTGTTCCTTTGCACCATAAAGTTAATGTTGAATTACACATTTTAATGTTTTGAATTTCTTGCAGTGAAGGCTGTCTAAGTCCATCTGTCTTTGCAGTTGGGGCAGTGCTGTTCTAAATAGTAAGTTAACTTCACGTGATGTTACTAGTTTGTCATGTTTGCGTGTAAAATTCTTTTGGGCAGTGGAGCGTTCAAGAGACATGGGCAATAATTTTGGGGTTTAGCTGGCCAGCAGTGACATTCTGGAGGATCTGAGAGGGAATAAGAATTGACGTAGACCATCAGCGCTTTCCTTTCCTAGCAAAAATAAGGTACATAAGGTAAATCTGATGCTGCTGGCACTAAATATGGGCTAAACCAGCATATTACCAGGGAGGTGGGCCTGAGGCCTTTGTGTAATACTTGACACTGGTGAGTGTCCTGATTTAGGTGAGGAAAACATTCAGTGCTCCTCAAAAAGCATCCATCATCTTAGTATCTGTTAGTTTATTTTACATTTGGGAAACATGGGCCTGTGAGAGACTCAAATGAGATAAACTTGGGAGAAGAAGCTATAGTTAAGTTTTTATAGCAGCGTGTCTCAGTTAATACACCTTGCCAGCCTTTTAGTTCCTGAAAATGGCTTTACAGAGATGCATTTTACAGAACTCTAGACATAGCCCCTGATTTTTATCTATTATTTAATCAATAGTCAGATCTTTCCAAAGTATCTACTTGGCTGAAAATATTGAATAAATAATAATGTTATTGAAAGAAGACACTTGATGTACTAGCAAGGGAAAAAAACTGCCCCCACAACTATTTTACCCACTTAATTAGCCAGAAAATGGGTTTTGTAGATTCGTTATTCAAAAAGGCTTTTCATTATTGTAATCGTTACTCCATTAGTAATTTGATTGAGAGAAGATTGCTTCAGTCTGTAAAGAAGGAATATAGTTTTTAATATTTGTGGTTTTGTGCACAAGCAGTCTGAGCTCAGAGTAATGATTTCCATAGCGTTTTCTTGGGTTTTTAAATGCAGTGAAAAGAACCTCTTGGTTATTTACCTCTTGCTGCAGGGTGGGGCATGTTGTATTAATTATCTTACAAACCGCTTTCTGGAGCTTTAAATTAGGACCACAAGATTTCATTTCGTTTCTTGTTCCCTATAATTCCCTAGTTTCCAGCTACAGGTGTTAATTATTGAGCTCTTCACAGAGGTGGCTGAATGCTTCCTTCATCATAGGAAATACCATTTTAGTGCTCATCCACGAATCACTTTGAGTTCCTTCTGAAGATTCACTTTTGTCAAGGTTGACATTTAGGTGGGCAGTCAGGTGATGAGGGGGCATGCCAGTGAAAATATTATGGGATGTCTCTCCTGTCTGTCCTGATGCAAAACCTGGTGAGATGCAAATTACACAAAACCTGAGAGAGACCATTTCTTGCAGAATCGTAGAATCATATTCTTGCTGATTGCTTGATTGCTGCCTTCCTATTTACCTTTATTTTTATTTTCTGTGAGAGGAATTCAGTAATATAACTGTGTTTAAAGTTGGGTGTGATTTTGGTTACATCCAAGATGGCTCTGTGCAAACCAGGCTTGGACGTTCAGAGGTTTGCTAGTTCATGCCGAGTGCTGCTGGGTCCAAACCCAGCAGTTGTTTTCATGGCCTTGCCGCTGACCTCTGAGCCTGGAGTACTCAGAAAGGGGTTTGTGCAGGCTGTGTTCCCTCTTCCTCCTAACTTATTCTTCTGCCACAACGGCTTAGGTAGTCTGTGCAAGGCCAAAGAAGAGTTGACTTACTGACAGAAAAGTGTCTATTGACAGGTGGTGCAATCTGTCTGCCGTAGTGTTTACCACTAAGAAAGCATACTGGTTCCTAAAGGTATTTTTATAATGGTGGTTTTAATATGGTATTTGTATAAGCACAAAGAACAATAACTTTACAAGGCCATAGGTGAATTGGAGCCCTCTTGAGTATTGTTTGCTTCGATGTCTAATGTTGTTATGGCTTTCAGTGAAGAGGTGACTCATTCAAGTAATTGTTTTCCACTGTGCTTTTAGATTCAGGACATCATAGTAGTGAGGAAGGAAGACATAATAAGCACTTGGTTCATAGAAGTTCTCTGACACGTCTGTGACGAGAGCTGAGGCTGCAGAAAGCAGAATGGCTTTTATAGCAGCTGAGCAGCATTATGGATGTCTTTGTCAGTTCATTTGATTGGGAGCTAAATGTTTGCAAATACATTTTACATATGCAGAACTTCCCCCTCCAATGTAAAATAGCAATCTTAAAGTCTTGGAGGAAAAGAGGACTACATCATATATAGTTTCTCAGTGCTTTTAAATTTTTAAAAAATGTTTATTGTTTTGGAACAGAGACACAAAATGGAGACTGAGGCGTTCCCTGCTGCAGAAAAAAGCCATATTACTGCACTGAACAGAAAAGGCTGATCTGTCTTCCAAAGCTCCTGCTCTTGCAGAAGTTGTCAGGATTTTAATCTTTTCATCAAACTGCATTTTTCCTAATATCCAATCTAAACTTCCCCTGGCACAGCTTGAGGCCATTTCTTGTCCTGTTGCTTGTTACTTGGGAGAAGAGACCAGTGCCCACCTCACTACAACCTCCTTTCCAGTAGCTGTAGAGAGTGATAAGGTCCCCCCTGAGCCTCCCTTTCTCCAGACGAAACAGCCTCAGTTCCCTCAGCTGCTCCTCATCAGACTTGTGCTCCAGACCCTTCACCAGTTTTGTTCCCCTTCTCTGGACCTGCTCTTGCAGTGAGGGACCCAGAACTAAACACAGGATTCGAGGTGCAGCCTCACCAGTACCCTGTACAGGGGAGTGATCTGTACTGCCCTGGCCGTGCTGGCCACACTAATGGCAAGATGCCATTGGCCTTCTTGGTCACTGGGGCACAAGCTGGTTCATGTTCATCTGGCTGTCAGTCAGCAGCCCCAGGTCCTTTTCCATGGAGCAGCTTTCCAGCCACTTTTCCCCAAGCGTGTAACACTGCATGAGGTTGTTGTGGCCCAAGTGCAGAACCCAGCACTTTGCCTTGCTGAACCTCATACCACTGGCCACAGCCCATCGATCCAGCCTGTCCAGATTCCTCTGCAGAACCTGCCAACCCTCCAGCAGATCAACACTCCCACCCATCTTGGTGTCATCTGCAAACTTTCTGAGGATGCACTCGATCCCCTCATACTGATAATTGTTAAAGCTATTAAACAGAACTGGCCCCGCACTGAGCCCTGGGGAGCACTGCCTGTGACCAGCCACCGAGTGAATTTAACTCCATTCACCACAACTCTTTAGGTCTGCCATCTGTCCTTTTTTTTCCTCAGTGAAGAATTTACCTATCCAGGTCATTAGCAGCCAGTTTCTCCAGGAGAATGCTGTGGGAAACAGTGTCAAAGTCTAGTTAGAGAACATGCACAGCCTTTCTCCCATCCACTAAGTGGGTCACCCTGTCATAGAAGGAGATCAGGTTGGTCAAGCAGGACTTGACTTTCATAAACCCATGCTGACTGGGTCTGATCACCTGGTTGTCCTGTGTGTGTTGCATGATGGCACTTGAAGTGATCTGCTCCATCGCTTTCCTCAGCACTGAGGTCAGACTGAGAAGCCTGTAGCTCCCCATATCCTCCTGGCCTTTCTTGTAGATGGCTATCACATTTGCTAAACTTCCAGTCAACTGGGACCTTCATGGTTATTCAGGACTGCTAGATCACCAAATTGCACCTCAGAAACAATGAGGGTCTCTAACTTCAGTGTGGAAGTGGCTGTTATTGTAGGGAAAATATTGCTGCATCATCTTTTATTCACTGTTCTGATTGGCATGGCTAATTTCATATGAGTTTTTAGCATTATTGTATCTTGGGCTGCATCCAAAGGAGCGTGTCCAGCAGGTTGAAGGAGGTGATTTTCCCCCTCTGCTCTTGTGAGACCCCACCTGGAGTACTGTGTCCAGCTCTAGAGTTGTTACTAGAGCAAAGACATGCACCTGTTGGAGAGGGTCCGGAAGAGGGCCACAAAAATTATCAGAGGCTTGGAGAACCTTTCCTGTGAGGAAGCGCTGAGAGAATTGGGGTTGTTCACCCTGGAGAAGAGAAAGCTTCAGGAGACCTTAGTGTGGCCTTTCAGTACTTAAAAGGGGCCTATAAGAAAGATGGGAACAGACTTTTTATCAGGGCCTGTTGCAAAAGGATGAGGGGTGATGGTTTTAAACTAAAAGAAGGGAGATGCAGGCTGAATGCAAGGAGAAAATTCATTACAATGAAGGTGGTAAAATACTGGAGCAGGTTTCCCAGAGAGGTGGTGTATGCGCCATCCCTGGAGACATCCAAGGCCAGGATGGATGTGATTCTGCGCAACCTGATCTAGTTGGAGACGTCCCTGCTCATTGCAGGGCGGTTGGACCAGATGATTTTTGAAGGTCCTTTCCAACCCAAACTATCCTATGATTATTAAACTTCAAATTCTTTGAAACTCTGGTGTTTTTGAGTAACCAGAGAAATCCTGCTACTCTTCAGTGATAAAGTAAGGGTTTCGAAGTCATGGTAAAGGATTCAGGTCACTTTCTCTTTGTGACACAACCTAGTTTTTAAATGCTGATTAAAAGAGTGTTCAAAAAACAACCACCAGCCAACCAAAACCCACAACTTTTGGGAGCAAAATCAATCTAGCTTTCAGAGTTCAGATTTCAAGGCAGAAAGTCTAGTCTTGTCCAGTGAAACTTTAAAAAGCTGTCCTTCTCCCCCCCCCCCGCTTTCAGTGGGTGGCAAGCCCATATAGAGTAGAAAATAAATCAGGTCACCTGTGTCTCAGCAGCATGCTCCACATCCTGTTGTAGTTCCTAGTTCATAAATAAAACTGAAATACTATTAGGAAGAATCTAATGACTTTGTCCCCAATCAAGGCATTTGTAAAATGGGATCCCCAAAGTTTAAGGGTCATTCTTGTTTAAAAAGTTATTCAAGCCTTCTTTATTGAGGAAGAAAGTTCTGTTTATAAGTTTTATCTATAGTGATGGCTTATTTTTTATTTGGCCAATATTTCTTTATATGTATGCAGACATCTAAATATATATTTAATAAGTATGTGCAAATAGTTATTTTGTATGTATTTAATGTTAATTTATTCACTTGAGAACTTCCTACCTTTAAAACTTTTGTTTGCCTTGACTATGTAAAAAGTAACTTTAAAAACTTAAAAGACCAGATTCTAGAAGTTAGCCCAGGCACCCTGCTTTTTTAATTTCACTTTTCCTCTGTTTAGTTGGAATTCACTTGCCAGAGCTGCTTTTGCTGTTCCTTCTCCTTCCATGACACTGTTAACTACACCATTGCAATCTCACACTAGCTTTCTGTACAAAAAGACTTCTGACAAAATTTATTTATAAATCTGAAAAAAAAAAAAAAGTATTGTCAAACTATAAGTTTACAAAAATGTTTTTACCTGTCCCTGTCCTCCTGCCTCTCAGGTGCAAAGTCTTCTGCCCCCAGAAGTTAGAAGCTGTACTTCTATTTCATCAGTTTCTTTCCTTAAAGTGCTTCAAAATCAGCTTCACTAAATTTGGTCTGAATTTCTTATGTGCCAGTGTGGATTTCTCTACTTTCTGTTGAGAGGTAATGGCTGGAATATGAAACAAATCTGGTAAGTAGTGGAGTAGCTAGACATCTAAACAAGGCTGCTTCATGAAGTGGTGTGTTTGATGTTATTTTTCAGTGTGATGCATGTTTCGTCTAATATTCTGTAAGCTGATATTTTAGTGGAGATTTTGGCCTTTGAAAAATCTTGATAAAGAAAAATATTACTGAGACTTGGTCTAACCAATCATTAGTTCACTTGCAGTTAATGATTTGGCATAATGTGCTTTTCAGACACTTTTCTGTGCTGCTTTGCAGATGGTTAAACTGTGTTCTCTGGAGTCTGCAGTAAGTTGGCAGGATGTGTACTGGGTTTATTTTAATGATCAATAGAGGTGCAATCTGTTTTGTAAAGCTTTGTAAACTATTTTCTAAAGCTAATTTTCATTCAGACAGTTACGTGTCAGGGACTTGAATTATTTGATTTATACGCTTCTGTCTCTTGTTCAGCAATTTAAGCATAGTCTTGCTAGGTTGTATCAGAAATAAATCAGAAATACTTCAAGTAAAATACTCGGGCCCCTTTTGGAGAACAGTGGTTGCTGTTGGAACTCCTCTCCTTAATCCCCCTCAGTTCCTTCTCTTAATGTTGAACCTCGCACATACCAGGTCTCTTCTTCCTTCCCAGAAAAGTAAAAATGCATTTTCTGAAGCATGTGTAACATTAACACTTGCTAGTACTTTGCAGCAAAGCTGTTTTTATACTTTGAGCAGAATATTTAAGAATTGTTAAATAAAAAGAAAAATTGCCTCTTCATGCTGGCTGAATTTGAAAGAGGTTAGAATTTTCTCTTTTTGCTCATTTGTTGGATTAATGAATCTTAGCTGTTTCAGGTGGACTTCTTCCAGCTTTAGATGAGCTAGCAGCTAAAACCCCTTGTCTTGTTCTTCATACAGAAATGCAGATATGTTTCTTTTTTCAATATTAATATCTCTACTTCCCTCAGTGTGCTTGCTTTGGTTGACTGATGCTCTGTCACCATCGACAAGTGCAAAGTAGCTTCAACTGCTTATGGGATTCTCAAAACAGCGTGTTCGTAAGAACAGCTTTGTGTAAATTGATGCTGTAACTGTATATTCTAGGTATGTGAGCAAGCTGCTTTTTTTTTTGAATAGTGAGAAAAATTATGAGCAGAGAACTGCATCTGTGACTGGATTGAAGGTGCATCCTGACTGTCATGGCCTGAGATCGCCATGTAAAAGTAGGCGATGTTGCTTGGGAGGAGGGGGGTTATATCCCATTCTGTACTGTAGAAATTCCCCCTTCTTTCAGCCAGAAAGGCTTGCATCACTGTCTAGCTCTAGCTGAATTGCAGATTTGCGTCAATAAAACATTAATGACTTACAGCTCAGTCTAAATTAAATATTTAAACTTCTCCATTGTTCCCCAACCTTGTTGTTGTAAGAAGAACTCCAGTGTTTACAGTTCATCATTCATATCGGGTGGGACATCTCAGAAAATGCTCGTTTTTTATGTTAAATAGTTTAATTGCCTTATAGCTTTCTGAATTAAAAGCCTTACTCAATTAGCTTTTTGCTAATTCTTTAATATGCACTGGAACTGAGTCAGCTACAGTTTTGCTAAAAATAAATAATCCTTTGCAGTTTCAACTGAATGGTATTTGACAGTCCTCCCTGTGAAATTGTGAGCCATGCCTGTTAGAGTACTTACCTGCAACTAAGTCTGAAAGGCTTTATTTTGGAGGAGAGACTGTTGAATTTAGTGGTAGAAGGGTGTTGGGGTTTAAATTTCCTTTCGTGCTTATGAAAGGAAGAATGGCCAAGAGCAAAATATTTTTGGATTAAACCATTTCTCTTGATTTAATCTTCTGCCAAGAGCAAGAAGCAGTTTCTGTGTATTTCTGGGACACAAACTGGATCCTTTGTTAGTTTAGGATAAATGACAGGTTTGGTGGGCTTAATAAGTCAACCAACTAGCTGAACATGCTTTTGTGGGAGTGTTTTACTTTTGTTCCTCATTAAAAGACTGTGTAGTGACATACACAAGTATTCTATTTAATGTTCCTTGTAACTTTCAAGGTAAGAGAACTTATGTTTGTAATGTTACTGAACTCTTTAGTACTAGTATCCACTTTTCATTCTGTAACCAAAACAGGGAGAAGTTTTGAAAAAGCAAGTGATGTTTATTTACTGAAGTCTTCAATGTATAGACAACATAAACATAGGATTATTTAAAGGAAGATGTAGCTCAGTAAGGTTTGGAAATAATCTCGAAAATCTGGGTTTTGAAGTGTGCCAATGATAACCTATTGAATTCAGTGAGTATTTAATGTACTTTGTTTCTGGCAGAAAGCACTTGGCACCTTGTAGGGGAAAGCTCAGTCTTAAATTACCTTTCTCTACGTAAAGAGCAAGTATCCTTTTGTGTTAGGAATATAGAGAGAAGCATTTGGGTGCAAAATATGTTTGGCATATTTTGTAATCAGGTTCATTTGAGAAAGATGTAGGTTCAGTAACTTAAACTGTAGTATCAGGTTACTAAAATACCTTTTTTCCTGACCTTTGCTTTGGTTTCCATAGTTATGCATATTTATTGTTACAGTTCCATATGGGGTAGTTGTAAACTGCAGTGTTTAAGAACATCTGGTTATGCAAACCCCTGTTGATGAAGGGAAAGGGATGGAAGTAAATCTAATGTACTAAAAGACTGCCACCTTAAACAAAAGCCTTGCATGTGGAGTTCAAGTATAGCATGAGTTTTGTTTCTGTATTTTTTCCTAACTTAAAACATTTTCTGCAATGGCATGTGCTCTTCATTTTATGGTTATCTTAAATGCTTCATTCTTTAACATACATGACTACCTAAAAAACAAGAAACAAAATGCACCTGATCTCCTTATCCCATTTTTTAGACTTCAGTTCTCTATAGGGTAGAAAGGGCTTAGAGAATAGCAGGCTGGTGAGTCTCTTTCAACATGCAATGCTAGGAACTGTAAATTAAACCTGTCAGTGTAAAGCAAAATCCTTTGGACTATATCGAAGTATTATTGTGAAATCATGAAATAATCATGTAGATAAAGCAGTGAGGTTTTACCTTGATTAGCTCCTAGGGAAACGTTTGCACTCTAGGCAGTGATTAGTATGTCTTCTGGAAGCACAGTGGCACTAGCTCCATCTCTGAACCACTAATAATGGGATCTTTGAGTAAAAAATATTGCAGATTTCAAAGTGGTAACAAGCTGTGCGTGTGTATGTTATGTTCAGATGCCTCTGTCTTTCCGACTGAAAGAGTATAAAGAACCTTTAATTTGAAACAGGTTGCCTATTAAGTGAAAGCTGCATTTGATATATTCATTAGAAGTATGTAAATGTTTGATATTTATGTAATATTCAGAATTTTCTTTACTTTGATAAGCAAGGGTATTGGGGTTTTTTATTTTAGTCTGTTGCCAGACTTTTCTGGAGCCTCTATCAGCCTAAGGGTAACAAAAGTCCTCTTAATAGATTAAAACCAAAATAAATAAAAGTCATACTCTCTCTATTAGAAAGCTAAAAAACTATTGCAAATAAAGTGCTTCATCATTGAATATTTAGATGAATACAGGTAAATACATCTAATCTGTGACTATCTTGGGTTTAAAATTGTCCATGCTTGCCCATATGGAAAAGTAAAGAGGAAAAGGAGGGGGATGGCAAGCAGATCTCAAAATTCAAGGCTTCAGAAAATTATTTTCTCTTTGGCTTTTTTTGTTTGAATTGTAGTGAGGTAGTGGGAGGCAATAAAGGAAAAATACATAGTAGTTTTTGAGCAGTTTTAGGGATTACGTCTTAATGTATCATCAATGCAGCTATTACGTGCAATACTGTGTCATGATTGCATTTTACAGAAGGAGGAAAAAAGAATTAGATGAAGTGATCCTTTAAGCTTCCAAGGATTTAAGATACTATTTTAACATGCCTTACAGCTATTAAAAATAAAAAAGAATAGCTGTTTAATATTTAGTTTATAGTCTTAATGAGTTAGGGGAATGTGAGGACCCAGAATCAACATTCATAATTTACAAAGCCTGAAATTTAGACTGTACTGAAGCAATCTGGAGTTACAGCAGTCTTTATGGCACTTCTGTCTTCAGAAAGATTTCTCAGGCCTTCTGGGATGCCTACAACAAAATGCACAAAAAAAGTCCATGGTGTTTATTATTATATAGCTCTGTCTTGTTTTCATGATGCAGTGTCATGCAGTTCTATTAAAGTAGACTCTAACAGTGCTAGAAAAGGAAATGGTGGTGAAGATGAGTGTAAGGCCTTCACTTTAGAGAAGCTTAACTAATGCTTTCTAGGTCATCAGCTATTGGAAGAATCTCTGAAGATCTGACATCATCCAGACTGGATTGTTACTCTTTTTTGAAGTTAAGTAGGGGATTGAAGGAGATTTCTGAGTTTATAGATGAGAAAGGAAGTGTTCTGATGAAAGGATGAAGGTACACAGAGAAAGAAGGGAAAGTGCAGGGCTGGAAAGGGAGTTTTCTTGGTGCTGTCAGCAGTGTGGGGTCCAGGGGCCTTGAGAATAATGATAGTTGCAAGTCACAAAATGCACAAAGATTTTATTCATTATATGCTTTGATTCTAAAGCCTTGATTCTGAGCTGTTAATACATTAGTGGTTCTAACTGGTTTGAGTCACTCTAATGAACTTCAAACCTGTGTTCCTGAAAGCAGGCTGATACTTAGTGCATTTTTTAACTGGACTTGCTGAATTAGCCAATAATAATAACCTGAGCATATCTTTGCTTAGAAATGAGCAAATTGTAAATGATGTGGAGTCTTCATACCTGATGTGTGAGAACTGCAGGTAGATACTGTGGTGTAGCTGTGTTGATAACCAGGTCAGTACTGAAGCATGTAGCACTTCAAGGTTATATTGATCAGCAGAATTTGGTTATGGTACAGGTAAAGTATGTCAAGCATAGAGCTTAACTGGAAGAAGCAGCAAAATCAAAAGACTGTACAATGAATCAAAACTAGCTTCTGGAAAAATATGCTATCATTAAAGTGAGACACCCCTCCCCACCCCCACCACCCCACCCCCCATTAAAAACCAGGACTACACATTTTCCTGTGCAAACTCAGGTTGTAGTGTTTTGAGGCTAACTCAGTTTCCTTGGTGGCTTTCCTTATTCTGAAGGCCAGATAATGTTTTGTTGCGGCAATGGCCATAATAGATGTCAGGCTGATGTCAGTGATTTGTTTCTAAACAACTGCACAAAAAAAAAATCTCTAAAATAAACCACACCCAGTGACTTAGGGTGTTTAGATTTACATTGTTAGTATATGGAAGAAAACAAAACACAGAACAGATTTAATACTTAATTTACTTTTAAAGCATTTGGCACTGTCAGCTTGGCTTTACTACTGTTAAGATCAGATATTCTTCACATTTCTCTAGAGGTAGAGCAGAAGCTAGGCAGATTTTGTCTGCTGAACTGCTTAATCTGAAACTTGCCTCATTTAATTTACCCTTCTAAGGCATTGGGGTTTTTTTCTCCCTCTTTGTGTGTTAGCATTCTGCTGGCGCTTAGTGCGGTGAACTGACTGGACTGTTTATTCCTGCTGTAACAGGGGTATCTCACTTGACTTCCTGCTTCCAGTGCTCTGATTGTTGCCCAGTTCCTCTTTTTTAGTGGTTCTGGTGTGCTTCGGACTCTTCACTGAACCAATGCATCCCACTAATCCAGCAGAAACGTTCTGATTTTACCAATTCTATGCTGTTTGTAAGATGCTCCCCTCTTTAGCCTAGCTCTATCTTTGGACCTGGTTACTACCATTTAAACAATTTTGCTGAAATAACGGCATTCTATTTGTCATGCATGTCATAGCTGATTCTTGAAGACAAGGTATTAAAGTCTGTTTTGCAGAGTTTGAAAGTTTGCAGTAGTTGAACTGACTTTTAGGGGCACTGCAGATCACCAAGCACAAGGGGAACCTGCTGTTGAATTGTACTAATTAGTACACCTTTTTTAGATTTAAAAAAAAAAGCCCTGAGCACCAGAAAATGAAAGAAAGTTGTAGATCAGGAGTTAACAGCTAAACGTATCCTCAGGTAGATCAAAGCTGCACATTCTCTCTGCCGAGTTTCTGAAATCAAATGCAGAAGAAGCAGGTTTGTTGAGATGGAGATGCTTTTAATCAGTAAAGCGCCATTTGTGCTTGTTTCGTGTTCACAAGTGAGCTTAGCCAGACTGAGCCTGGTGTTGTCCTGGTTACTGTCATCTGGAACACTGTGCAGTTTCAGACTTTACATTTATTGCATTTGCAGTGCTCCAGTACTTCCATTCTTGGCACCTCAATAAATGTTTTGTGACATTTCCTCTCCGTCTCATCTTGCATGTCTTCTAGGCTCCTCTGTGTGTAAGGAAATAAAGAAGAGGTTACATCTGATTTGTTTTTGCTTGCTGTTGTGGATTATTGGACAAATATCAAGCCAAAAATCATACTTCCATTTAGTTAGCTAACCAGCTATGTAGTTAAATGACACTAGAGCATCTCTTCAGTCTTATTCTCTCCTGGGATTTCATCTTATCTTACTGCTCCATGACATTGTAAAAGTGAAGTCTTTGTCCTTGCCTTCTCCCTTGCACTGAGTCTCACTCTTCACTCCTTGTTCTCTCTTGAGAAAGAATTGTGGCTTCAGTTTTAGCCACATGCCTGATTCTCAAGCTGCTGCAGGTGAGATGGGTAGATTGTTTTAAGCACTGTGGTCTCTTTTTAAATGTAAGTACAGTGCTAGTATTAATTGAAGGCAGTAACCTGCTTTACAGGAGTTTCTGTCATGACTTTAAAGAGTGAATGCATTCTTTATATGTTTAAAAGAAAAATCCTAAACTGTTACTAATGCAAAATAATTTTATTTCAAAAATTCAAACAGTAGAAAGAGGTGGTAGAATTTTTTGGGACGTGTAGTTCTTGTTGCTGTAACGTTCAACATATAAAAATGGATTTGCAGAAAGTTTAATTTAATGTTACACCGAGGTGCAGCATACAAATTTGGATTTTCTCCTTCTCGTGAGCCTTTTACTCCTCCTCCTCTTCCTCCAGCAGAAATGTCCTTGCACAGATAGGAAGAAACATGCATGCACTGAGAATGCGGAAATAAACTCTGTGCAGCTGTTTAGTTCATTAGCCTTTCTAATTCCTTATGGGAATTAAATTACTGGTGGGATAAGGGGATGGAAGGTTCACCACAGTGGGATTCTTGGATGCAATGCTAATCAAAGTTCACTTAAAGCTGGCATGCAACTGGTGACTGCTAAATCCTACACAGAAAAGATCATTACCCTGCTTATTCACAGTACAGCATAGTTTTATGTGTCATTTTATAGTATAACAGGCTGGTTTATATAACCTTTCCTGGTAGGTCCTTTTTTAATCTTAAAAACTTATTTTTAAACAGGTGCTTACCAGAGTTTTGGTGTGCTGTTTTCTTCCCTGTTTTAGCACATTCTCTTCAAGAGTTAATTTAGTTTTCCTGCTTAATGTATTGATATCCTATCTTCTGACATGGATAAAATGATGGCAGTTACTCTGTTTTTCATATAGCTCCCCACATAGTCTTTTGCATGTACAGTGACTTGATTTGGGAAGATAACCCATGGATTTTAACTTCTGCTTCCCAAAATTATATCAGTTCCATAGTCTAATCTGTGCATGTTGGAGTTTAAGTTATTGAGCCAGAATTTAGCATAAGTAGGAAACCTGAATGCACTGCCTTTAGGCCAGATCTGGCCTGCATGATTTATTTATGTAGATCCCATGGCAGATTGTGCAGAAGTCCAGCTTACAGCCTGGAAAAAGATCTGATCCTTAAAAGCTAAGAGGACTAACTGTAGAAATGTGTACTTTGTCTTCACTACCTCCAGCCTTCAGTCCAAATAATTATGGTAGTTCAGTCTTTTTTACCTCTTGAGTTTATAATCCTGTGTTATAAAACAAAAGCATAAACTCTACTTCCCTCCCATTGATTTTCTTTTATACCATGTTGGATAAGATGCTAGTTTTATATTTATAAAATTGTTTTTATGAAGTGAACAAAATGTTCAGTAAAAGCAAGAGAGGAAATAGATATTCAGAGGACTTCAAGCTTCAGACTGAAGCATAGGCAATGCTTTAGGTGCACATTACCATTCTGTTATTAAAAGCTGAAGGAAACCATGCGTACTTTCAGGAAGTTTTTGCAATATTTTGAGCTGGAAACAGGATTTAAAAGAGAGCAGATTTCCTTGAAATACAGGAATTAATTTTAGTGGTAAAGAAGACTATCAAAGATAATTTTCAGGTGGAAATTTTTGTTGCGACTTAACTGCCATCACTGCGTGTGAAGTGGAGTTTCTCAGTAATGGGAACAGGAGTCAAAGTTGGAACAATGTAGCAGTTTCATTGTGTTATCATCATTGTCAAGCAACTGTTTAATTGTTTTACTTGTCTAACACCGAATAATTATTTGGGGAAAATGTGGTTGCCTCTTTTCTCACCGGGGGCAAAAGCACTGTCTTCTATTTGTATTGGACATTTGGATTATTTTCCAAGTTGAGCTTTGTATCTGTGTCTGGCTGCTTGATCAACGTGCAAAAGTAACTCAGAGGATCCATTTTCTAGAGTGATTAGGTTCAATGTTTTGTGCAGCTAAAAGACCCCAAAACCAAAGCTGTCATGACTAGGTGGATTTTGGGATTTCTGCACAGGACAGAACTAAATGGGTAGGTGGAAGGTCAACTTGGTCTAAAATAAGTCTGTTCCATGATGGGCAGAGTTTATGATTCCCAGTGCATTGACTCTAGTGTCCTGTTTCCCTCTCCTCCCTCTGTCTAACCCAGGCAGTTAACAGCAGATCAATGTCAAAAAGATATTTGTACTGGGGAAGCAGTATGTGTGGTGCTATGTCCGGAGCTGTGGATATGTGAGTTTGCTAACCAGCTGCTCCCAAAAGGCATGTTAAAAGCTGAGTTCTGCCGAAGCCTCACTCAGTGCAGAGAAGGGCAGATGAATAACAAGTGTATACTTCTTTCCTCATCTCAGATTCTTATGTTCAGGAAATATAATTGAAACTGATTATTTCTGAATTTAGAGACTTCTCTTGAATATGTTTTTAATTGGTCATTGGATTCAGAAGTTACTGAAGAGGACAAAACATAGACTAACATACTTCATACTCACTTAGGAAATCAGGCTTGGTATATTTTTTGTGTTATGGTTAGCACAGAACTGTGCATCATTGGAGGCTGGTAGGGGCAGATCTGCAAAGAAGGCTGGGAATCATGTTCCTCAAAAGTGCCCTTTTTCTGCTGCTGTGTTCTACTGACAGGTAGTGCAGCGCACTTTGGTTTTTTTTTTGTTTTCTTGTAGCCTTCCTTAAGGTGATTATTACACCTACTGTGCCCACAGGCCCTTGGAATTTTTAAAGATGAGTCAGGATGTTATAAATCTTCACAAGAAAGTTAATATCTTCATCCTAAGTTGCTAACTGAGAATGGAGTGACTGGATGGATTAGAGAGACAGAAGTAAGGATTTAAGTGTTCAGGAAATCACACCAGAGTTTGGATATGAGCATTATCTGATTACCTGTATTTTGATTTGTTGTGTGAAGGCAGTCTGAAGAAGGTATTACTGAAATAAGAACTGAATCTCAGGCTATGAAACTGAGAAAATATCACAGCTTTAAGCTCAGCTGTGTGGGAAGGAGGACCCTTAGAACTGACGTAAAACATGCATGTTAATGTATTATGTACTATGTGCATGTATGTATTAGATCTAATATATACATATGATATATATGTGTATATATGTTTAATGTTCTCTTCACCTTTTTTTTTTTTTCCCCCAGACTTTTAACTGTTCATATTTTGATTACATGAGACACCTTCCATTTGCTTTCATCTTAACGTGGTTTGTATAATGTGACATTTCAGAGAGCTGACAAACAGGAAGGCACATCCCATGTCTCTGGGCATGGAAACTGCTAAAACTAGAACTGCCAATTGCAGGTAGTGCACTGGATTTTAATTTATTTCTCCTATCCCTTACAAGAATAACTGCTCCTTTCCCACTAAGTGTGGCTGTGGGTTTAGAATTAGTGCTGCAAGATGTGTGAAAGTGTGTGGGTTTTATCTTTTTTTCTTTTCTGACTAGTGCTAGCAAAGACTTTTGAGCACATAAGATTATTGCAGGAATGCCTGGATCTTCAGGATCTCAAGGAAGCTTATCGTGTGCTGCTTTGGTGACTTAACTACTTGTGAAGATGACTGTACTCTGGCTTTGTGAATACTTGTGCTAATATACCCCTTTTTTGTATGTTTTTTGCTTCTTTATTAAGAAGGTTGAGATTTGATTGAAATCTATATTGGACCTGGCTGTATATTTTAGAATGAGGTTTTCTTGGGTGGGAGCCTTACTGCTTGCATCTCTTAACTGAGTTTGGTAACAAATGCTTTAGACTTTTTTCATGTCATTCATTTGAAGAGATAATAAGCAAAAACACTGCAGGTTAAACAATTCAGTGATCTAATGGGACAAAATGGAAAATGCTGCTGGAAATACTGTGTTACCCTCAAATCTGTAGGAAACTTACATGGCCATATGCTTTTAGCCTCTTCCAAATCCTAATTAATAAAGACTGAATGTGTGCATGTGTGTGAATGAATAAAATCTATGATCATCTCAAGTAGAATTGGTGCCAGGTAGTTAACTTTGCAAGGAAGCAGAATAAGGAGCTGGAGGAAAAAAATAAAGTCTTCTGGGTCTAGTTTCAGTCATTCTAAAGAAATTTAATTTGGAAAATTCCTACCAGCGCTTACTGTAATTTTTAAGAAGCAGGATGTTGTGGAGCAGGTTTTGCGAGGCTTAAGTCTGAATCTCTGCTAGGGGCTTGTACATAGTGCCACAAACCAACAAGTAACAGCAAAATGCCTTTCATGCACTATAACTAGAATCGTCACCAAGAATTCCCATTTTAACTGTCCTGCCTGTCAGGAGCCAGTGTACACTAGAGGAGGCAGACTACACTTTTGTGATCCTAGCTCGGCGGTGTTAGACTAGCTTTTACTCTAAAGGCAAGGCACATACAGATTTTCTTCTAGTTTTACTTCCATATAAAGAGCAGCCTTTCTTACTTTCCCAACTGAGGCTGTGCTATCCAGCATTGCTGTAGGCACCAGAGCCTTGACCTTGCAGCACAGAAGTGTAACTGTCTGTCCCCGTTTCTCATCTGAGCTTCTTGAGGTGGAAGCATCATACAGTGTAAGTTTGGAGAAAATTTTTCAGTCCAGTGTGCAGTGTATGCCCACCATGTTCTCTCACGCAATTGTCAGCAGTGATAGGAATTTAAAGCATTCCACATCAGCAGGAGGTGTCCTACTTTGCTCTTATTCTCAGTTAGCAGGGGAGCACTAGTTGATAAAAATGTGTGTAGTTTTGGACACCCAAGTAGGTCTTGGAGTGTAGCTAAGGACAACTACAGCCTAGGTTGCTGAAGAAACTTCTTTGCGAGCTGTAGGGAGTCCAAAGCAGCTCCGAATGCGTTTTTCATTGCTTTGGTTTTATCCTTGATGTAGGTATTGTGGGAAGCAGCAGGGCAGGGGAAGAGGAGGTGAAATTGCCTCATGAAGTAAAAAAGTGGCATGTGTCCGTGACAGAGCTGATTTCTTTGACTGTGCAATTGTACACGCATTTGTACTTGTAGTGCTTATAAAATGTTTGTGGTTGTAACTAAGAAACTAGTTACAATTTCTTCCTCCTTTCTCATACTAGTAAGAAGATGTGGAAACAGGTTTGAGGGACCTGAGCATTGGCTGTGTTTTGCTTACAGGTGGAAATATTATTCTCTTCATTTGAGGCTTTTGGAACGTTTGACTTCATTGTTACTCCAGTTGTAATCAAGAAATGAAGGGTCTGGCCTTTGAAAGAGAATGGGTAATGCTGGAAGGCAAGAGAAAGATTTTAGAGGCTTGCGTCGCTTGAGAAAGATCCCTGACAGCACAGCTAAACAAGTTGTGCTTCTATAATGAGTTCTGTGGTTGTTTAGAGGTACTGTAAATAGCACATTCACCACAAAGGATGCACAACTGGTAACAAAGTCATGCACGTACTTCTGCTTTCAAACACTGGTCCTTTTTGCTGTGGGTCCTCAGTGGTGTGAAGTTGTTTGTATGTGCTTTTACCCAGCTGAATACGGAACATGTTGTTCTGTTGCTCTTAAAGAGAGTAGTATGCTTACCATCAATTGGCAGCTAATTGCTTGTTAGGATTAGGGAATTCCTTATAATCACTGATTACAGTCCTTTCTTGGCATACCTTTAAGTGTGTTAGTTGACCGATTCCTTGGCAACCTTATGTTTATGGTAACAATATGTAAACTAGCATTTTTAACAGATCCTATAGAAATTCCTTTTTCAAGTAGCAGGAAAGTTTTGTTATTCCTAAACACAGCTTATTGGTTTATTTTCTTTATACAGCTTTGCTGTATAAGAGAAACTGCACAAAAGGCTTAGCCCTGCAACTTTTTTTTAAACACATGTGACATTGATTTCCCTCTGCAGTGCATCTGAACAGCCTGGATCAGAGAAAATAGGTCTGGAAGAAGTCTCAAAGCAAGAATCAGCTGTAATTATAATTCCTGATCTGGTTATTTAAACTATTCTTAAAGATCTCCTGGACCATCTGGAGCAATCCTTTCTAATATAGAGCAACATCGACCCTCGGAAAACTCATCCTAAAGGCTGTCAGGACTGAGCTATGCAGTGTAGATGTGGAAAAGAGATTATTCCTCTTTACACATGCTTAAAAACAATTGGCATGTTTTGTTACATACTTTTCTTTCCCCCTGCAATCACTTTTCCTTTAGGATGATTAATCCCAACTTTATCTCAGTTGTTTCCTCATTAGAGAACCTCTGTCCTTTCTTGTACTTACCTTTGGATTCTTTATAATTAGATCACATTTTTCATTAAGTGCAGCATCCAAAACCTGACACGAAGTCACATGTAAAGCTCTTTTATTTCCTTTTCTATTATCTAGCATGAGACAGCCAACTTGTGTTCGTATGCCTTCCTGCAGAACCCCATGCAGTCAGCTGGGCAAGGAGCACTCCCTTTCCTATAGCACCCAAGGTGCTTTCCATAGGACTGTGCTGGTGGAGCTAAGCTCAGTTGAACCACTGTGCTGGGTGCTATGTAATGTTGGCCCTGCAGGAAGGAGTCTGCACAGAAAAGAAAAATCTTACTCCAAAGGTTGAAGAAGGCTCAGATCGTTGCAAAGGGGAGTGTTTAAAGGAAGTACATTTGAGAGCAAAGCTCAAACTGTCATCCTCCCAGCGCATTTTCTCTCTTCATTCTGTGATTCTGTCAATCCCATTGTCATCCATCATTACATGGATGAGACCAGTATTAGTTAATGGACTGAACTCTGTATGTTAGGCGGTTACTTTCTGTGTGCTGTGTGCAAACTTTCCCATGTTAGGATAACGTTCACAGATACATGAATGCCGGTGTACAGTTAAAAGCAAAGAAGCTTGATTATCAAGCTCATGTTCTCCAAAGTCATATCTTCTTTAGACCTTTTCAAGCCCTACCTGGTCCACTTTAAAAAAAAAATGCTTATTTCCCTGTGTGTGTTTCATAGTTATTGAGGTGTGGATCAGAGTGGAATGGATATGATGTGACAATACACCCTCCCTGAAGTGCTTTTTTCTATCCAGGAAGCAGAGAAATGGTGCCATAAGTCTATGGTAACTACACTCCTGTCAGTTTCTGTATTAGTTCAGGTTATGGCAAGAGAGTATTAGTAGGAAAGCAGGAATATCTCAGAAATAATTAGGCTAGAGATCCATTTCCAAGCAACTGTTGGAGGGCGGTTTGAAACCACAGGGAGTGAAATACAGCAAACTGTAGCTCATAACTTGTGTACTGACCTGCTTTTCCTTCAGCATAAATAAAAATTTTATACTAGTTTGGCTATACATGGCAAAGTAGTACTAATTATCTGTTGTGACCTGATCCAGAAGTGCTGGCCATTTTTGATCATGGGTACTTCAGCTTTTGTAAGAGGAGAAAATAGCCATATGAATGATGTAGCCTCTTAAATAATGAAAATCAACTTGGTACAGAAGACTAAGCTTGATTATATAGATTAAGAAAGGGGAAGAATCCTGGCATAAAGGAGCTGAGGTCACCTCAAAAGTGTCTATCTGGTCATACATAATACCCTGTTCTCTAGCAACCCCTTTCCTGTAAGGCAGGAGTGAATTTTCCAGGGACATACCAGAAAATTCATTTACATAGTAAATGCTCCATTTTGAAGAACTGATAACTTAATAGAGAAGGTTAGTGGTTTTCCCTTTCTTTTGAACGTGTTTCAATGCAGATAGAATTCTTCTGAATAGAAAACTTGAGATTGATATAGTATGGAAATTATCATGTGTTATTTATCCAGGATAAAAGTGAAAGTAGTTATTAACGTGTGCAGTCACTTTAATTTCAGTTTTATTTGGAGATGTTGTGATGTGCATAAGCCATATTTTATTTATTTTTTTTTTAATCAACAGAAGCAGCCTACAATTAGTTTAAATTGTACTAAGTATGCAGTAAAGCAGAATAGTTGTGTGTGTTTGATCACAAAGGGGTCTGTTCTTTATTTTGGAAAATTGTATCTATTTATTTGCATTTATATGCTAATAAAAATGTTCATCAGCCTTGCCTTTACTCTGTGTTTTTATTCTTGGCATGCATGTCATGATTCCTGGTAAAACTGAACTCTGGCTTACTTTTCTGCCTTTTCCTTCATCACAGATGTAACTGAATTGCTTCCTTCCTATA
>WYDI02004819.1:0-23803 GCA_009867235.2 Psittacus erithacus
AAGCTGTGAATGCTCCATCCCTGGCAGTGTTCAAGGCCAGGTTGGACAGAGCCTTGGGTGGTATGGTTTAGTGTGAGATGTCCCTGCCCATGGCAGGGAGCTTGGAACTAGATGATTTTAAGGTCCTTTCCAACTGTAAGTATTCTATGATTCTCTTATTTGTATCTGGTTGGCTTCCTATCTTCTGTTGGTTCCTGAATATTTCTGTCTCTTTGTAAACTACCAAGGCAGGGGTGACTCTACCTATATGTTTGAAAAATGCCAAGCTTATGGCAGTATCACTTTCAAGGAACTGCCCCCTCCACCACAAATCTTCTTCATCACTCATAGTTACAAATTGCCTTTACCAGAGTAGAATTATCTATTATTTAGCCCTTCATTAAGTACTTTGTACTGTCACGATGCTGTCTTTGTGTTGCCTTTAGTCTCAGCATGTGTCTAGCAGATATAGTTTGTTCATTCTCAACAGAAGTCGTGTCTATTACGTGACTCCGGTAGCTGTGATCACATTTGTTTCATTTCTTTACAGGTGTCTAGTTTTGCTATTTTTTCAGTAAGCATTAACTTGCTTGTGAAGGTGATCTGCTATAATGGAATGTGTACCTGCAGAGCCTGGGACACTGAGTACTTGCTATGTACTACTGATCTATTCAGTAAAGCCATAACTTTCGTAGGTTGGTAGTATTCTATGATGCAAAACAATGCCCAGCTTTCTTCCAGTGTACTCCAGCAATTGTCACTCCTTGTAAATGAGGTGATAGCTCAGACTGGGCAGACAGGTTATGGGCATGCCGTGATTTACACGTATACCTGGGATTATCATCTCACAATAAGGAATGTCAATAAATCCTCTTACTCCTCCCAAACTGCATGTCTCCACACAAACTTCCTAGGGGCCAAAACTCTGCCAGAGGTGAACAATATAAAATTATGTACAGTCAGGTTTTGATTTTGGAAATATTCCCAAGCTTTGTTTAATTCATTTGCATAGGTGTTAACAAAGTGTCTACCACTCATAGGAGACTCGTGAGTTTTGCTAATCAAGTAATTTGCATAAAATAATATGTCCAAATACTCTTAAGTAGATTTGGGATCCAAGTTTTCTCAACTTCTGATCAAAGTCTCTGACTGCTGAGCTATTTAACAAATGAAGACTGCCTTCAGTTGTCTCCAAAAAGATGGTCTTTCTAAATTCCTCTTTCAAAAGTCCTCTTCATCAGGAACTGTAGCAATAGGACAAGGGTTAATGGGTTCAAACTTAAATAGGGGAGATTTAGGTCAGGTATAAGGAAGAAATTCCTTAGTGTGAAAGTGGTGAGGCACTGGAACAATCTGCCCAAGGAAGCTGTGACTACTCCATTCCTGGCAGTGTTCAAGGCCAGGCTGGATGTGACTTAGAGCAACCTGGTCTAGTGGAAGGTGTCCCTGCCCATGGCAGGGGGTTGGAATCAGATGAAGTTAAGGTCCTTTCCATTCCTAACCATTCTAGGATTCTATGATTAAGTGTAATGGATCCCAATTACAGGGTAACACCTCCAGCTTAGAAAAAGACAGCCTGAGACATATGCTCCAGCACTGGTTCAGCCACCTGGTTTTAGGCACTTTCCTAAAGTCTTTGTTTCTGTAGACTCCACAGTCATAGGGGTCACAAAGCCAGTATGGAACAAATCTTCACCTTGAAGCACAATGTCCCTGTGTTTACTGAGAGAGAGCACAGTGTGACTAATTTCCTCAGCATCACAGTTAAATATTAAAACTTTGATGTGATGACTACTTCATATATGAATCATTGTCATAGGAAAAAAAATGCTTACTCATATAAATTCAAACAAATCAGGATGAAAATGGTTTATCAATTGATTAACAATACATAATTAACAAGCAATCAGTGAATTACACATCTGGTATTAATACCAGCAGTGCATCAGATAAACCACAGTCCTAGTAGCTTACAGATTGTTAATGAATACTTATAAATTTCTAATCAGTGAGAAAATCCCCTTGGGGTCACATCTGCACATTAAATTGAGGTCCCTACATTCTGTACACCACAAGCCAAGGCAGACTGCTCCATCTTTAATTCCTCTTTTCAAGCTGACTCCTTCTTTTCTCAAAAGTGACTTCACAATTCCCTAATTCCCTCTTTTAATTTATATATAATCTGGTTGATGGTTGTCTTCCTTTTAGCGTTAGCTGCTTGGGGACAAAAACCATAGACAATTTTGTGTGTTCTGTTCATACACATTCCTGCTTCACCAGCTTTTGCTTTCTAGACCACGTCACCAGGTAGGGAAGCAGGTGAATTCTCCCACCATCCTCATATAACCCACTAGCTGAATGTGGCTCATCCCAGGCACCAGCGTTTGCAAATGGCATTGTTCACATTACTGGAAGAAACCCAACAGCAAAATAGATCCTGTATGTACAAGATGCTAATTTTGGATCTTAGTCATATATTGTTTATACACTTGGGCCATAACAGAATGAGAAGAAATTAGTCCTGACTAATTTCAGTGAAATAACTGAATAAAGAGAGTCAAAGTCTTTAACAATTTTATTGATGTTGCATATATTTTCTACTATATCAAAATGGATTACACAGAGTCATAGAACGGTTACTTTTTCCTTTGGTTATTCCGAGTAAAATGAAAAAAATTGCTATATAAAGACATTTCATTTTAGATAGAGGCTTTTTCTTTGTGCAATTTCCAGACAATGCTTGCCATGGATAATTAGATGGTCTATTTTTAAATTATGTTAAGAAAAGCAATTTATACTTCCAGTTCTTATTTAAATCAAATGTGGATATGCATGGATGTGGTTGTACATGAATGTGTGTGCATACATAAATAAAACAATCCCATTCAGAGGATGGGATCCACCCCCTGAAAAAAAACCCAGCTACTCACTCTTTCTTCAAGGATGTGAACAAGGGGAATGTGAGGTACAACATAAAGTAGATGACATTGCTGGAGCGAAAGAAATAAATAATAAGCAGGTACAACAAGAATATCAGCAGTGACAATCAGGCAGTGGTGCTCTCTGCTTTGAAGCGCCTGAAGTCTCTGTCAGTTTAGAAGAAAATAAATGAAACTACCCATTTATCTGGTTCTCTAGTGCAACATCTAAACGACTTCACCCAGAACTAGTTCCTCAGGCAAAACCAGAAGATGTCCAGACTGAAGAAGATGCGCTGAGACTCGTGACCAGGAGATTTTCAAGCCGGAAGGCAGAAAAGGATCCCTTTGTGACCGAAGCAGCAAAATAATTTGAACATGCCTTGAGAACTGTGGGTTTATTTGTATCTGAATTCAAGAGGCACTAAGCACACACATAATAAAGCCTAAGCTTTATTCTGATTTTATTTGTTTCTGTTTGGAAATAAATATGAAACTATTTTTATTAATCTAAATGGTCAGGTTTTGCTGGGTTTGTAATTTGTTTAGCAGAACCTGGGGTAATTATTCACTGTCTGGGACTAAGATTTATCTTCAAGTTTCCTATACGCAAGATTTTTTTCTACCTTTTATACCCAAAACCCTAAAGGGAAGGATTTTTTTTATTATTACTGCTATTATTTTGCATGCTCCAAATTAGAAACCTTCCAAGTCATTAGTCTGGAAAGGCCAGAAGCATGCTGAAATTGAGGCCATTGAAACTCCATTGATGCTTTGGGACAGAAACTCAGTCCCTTTGCTCTGCATGAGATACAGATGGATTTATATTCTGTGGCACAGATTAGTTCTGATCACTAAGCCCCCCTTTCACCAGTGGATATGAGTAGCAATAATTCAGACATAAAGCAAGCACAGTGGAACTAGTATGAAAATTGACTGTATTAATTAGGCTTTATTCTTGTAGCCACTCATTTCGCCTGAAACAACTGCCTAGTTAATAACAGCCAATAAGTAAGGTGGTCGGGCACCTTGGACGCTCTCAGTTTTGGTCAGATTTTTCCTGAGACAGGTAAAGAGGAAGGATGAGACATCTCTCCTTCCCCCCTGCTTTTCTTGTTCATACAAAATGCATTTGAGAGGCAATGGACAAGTTTTATGTCTACAACAAATACTTGAGTGTTAGAGTTCAACTATTAGATTCTGTTATTCAATTATCCCTCATTAATGATATGCCAAAGGCACAGCCAAATGAGCTAAGGTGATCATAGAGGAGCAGTTTAGGCCACTGAATAATCATTAGAGAGGCCAGTCAACTACTGCAATATTTTCTTTTCCAAATCTACTGGTATAGACAGATTGTTTTCCATTTCTGGAAACAGCTGTTCCCAGAGCCCATACACTGTTCAACAGTGGACCCAGCTATAGTGTGCATTTCTGCTGGTAGCTAGGGATGGTTGAAAAGTGGTGGACATGCGCAGTGGTCCTGTGAGGAAGACTTTGTTAGTCCTTCAGTTTTGCCAAATGTAAACTCAAATGGGATAACAAAAGGCCTTGAATAAAAGGCGTCATAGCCAACATCTCCCTACAGAACTGCTGAGTTGTTATTTCTCTGAGTTGCAACAGCGCTGAATATCTGGTTAAAAGTAATTTATTTGCTGGGGTTTGAATTCCCAGTCATTACTGGCTCGCTAGGGGATGGTGAGAAGGCTGAAGTCAGATGTCAGACTACAGAGCCAATTTAGATGAAAGCTGGAGCCTAGTGATACACATCTCAAAATCTGCTGCTGGTGGGTGACTGAAGGATTATTTTGTTTCAGGCAAGAGATCAGTAAAAGGTTTGAGATGGTTTGCCTGGCGGCAGTAGTAATTATACCAATAGGACTGGACTGACTCATAAGTGTGACAGTAAGCCAAGCCTTCTTAACACTTTGCAGGGAATCTAAAGGTCGCCCAGTTTTCAATTAGCTGGTTTCTGGGGGCTGACAATTTTTTTGTGGCTTCTCTGAACTGTTAGGAGAGCTTATTTTCCTTTACTGTCTGTTTTACTGTGTTCCTTGTTGGGTTTTTTTAAATGTAGATGCACCTTTCCTTTGTGTTGTACCTGGTTTTCCTTTTTCCAATGCTTCTGTTTTCCCCATGCCAGTGGCACAACAGTGCCTGCAGACCAAGCATTCACCAAACTGAACCACTGTTAATCCATACACAAATTCCCCCCAGCCAAAATAATCACTATGACAAAGCCAATGTTAATATAGTTCCCTGAACTTCTTTTTGGAGAACGGCAAAATGTAGCATATGTAAAACTAAAGTGTCCTTCCCTGCACTCGTCAGATCATCAAGAGGAGTGGCTGCAATTGAATGAAATCTTTCACTACTCCATCCCGAGAACTCACCTCTTCATCAGCTCAAGAAACTAACATCAAGCTCAATTAAAATAAAAACTGTTGCTTCCCCCTTACACACTAATCTGTTAAGGCACTAAGAGGATTTGGGAGGGTGTGAAGTAAATGGATTTTTATCCTCACTGGAACAGCTGCTGTAGCTGCATTTCAAACTCTTTAAAGCTTGAGTTTCGCTGTAATGTGATCATTGGTTTTAGTACTTCAGGGAAATGTTAAGAGGAGGGCTCTTCCCAAATTTTAATCCATTAATGATAGAAATAATATCCAAAAATCAATATTGTTCTTATTAGATTAGCCTTCATTTGTTACTGGTGAGCTTCCCTTGGATTTGAATGTGCAGATGGCTTCAGATCTTGCTGTTTATTTAGGGAGAAGGCTTTGATTCTCTTCTCTGTATGCATCACCATTAATCCAGCCCCTGAATAAGATAATTTGATTTCAGTATTATGACATGGCAACGGAAAAAAGAGAGAGAAAAGCAAGAGGGAAAAAACAAAAACGTTATAGTCTTTCAGTGGGAGATTTCATTCCGTCAGGGCTTTAGTTTTTAGCTTTCCTAACCTGATCCTTGGCTGCTAGGACAATCTCTCTGGATTCCCCCCAGGATACCTGTCCTTGCTTGACCCTCTGTAGGCTTCTGGTTTGTGTTAGAGCTAGTCCAGGATCTCCTTGTCCACCCATGAAGGCTTCCTGGTGTTTTTGTCTGACTCCCTCTTTGTTGGGATGCATTGGGCCTGGTCTTGGAGGAGGGGATCCTTGAATATTAACCATCTTTATTGGGTCCCTCTTCCCTTCAGGCTTTATCCCATGGCACCTCACCAAGCAGATCCCTGAAGAAGCCAAAGTCTGCTCTCCTGCTTTTAAGGGGAGTGAGATTGCTGCACACCTTCCTCCTTGCTGCCCTAAGATCTTAAACTCCACCATTTCATGGTCACTGCAGCCAAGGCTGCCCTTGAGATTCACATTCCTCACCAGTTCTGAGATTCACATTCCTCACCAGCTTCTCCTTGTGGGTAAGAACAACGTCCAGCATAGCCTCCCTCCTTGCTGGTTCCTCTGTCAGCTGGAGAAGGAAGTTATTGCAAATGGATTCCAGGAACCTCCTGGACTGCTTATGCCCTGCTGTGTGTTGGGCTTGTTACCTCATGAGGACGAGGGCTTGTGTATACAGGGCTGCTTCTATCTGTCTATAAAATGATTGACTGTAACCTTTTAAATTCAAGAGAATAGGATTTTTTTTTCTGCATGTGGTCCACTTGTAATATCATAGCAATGCCACTTAGCTCTTTGAGAGCTGTTTTCATCATAAAGTCTCAAATCACACCATAAAAAGGTGTGATATCCCCTTCTGCAAAACTGAAAAAAGACTTGTACAAGGGTGCTCAGCAGTGCCTTTGATCAGGCAATGATACAATCCACTTGAAAATTTTCAGTGTTCGTGCCATTAGGTAAGGTTTCTACTCTTTTTACCTACTCAATAATCAGCCAAGAGCTACTTCATTGAAATAACTATAATTACACATTTGAAAAACACTATAAGAAGAAAATGTGGTCCTCTACCCTTAAAAGCATGTTTTCTGCTATGCACATCAAGTTGGCTCAAAGAGCCAAGGGGGGGACTACAGCTGTCCTAACAACTCTTCCTAAGTTGCCCATAAGTAAAGGTTTATACGGACAGCCAAAGGGACTTTTAAAAGAGTTTTCCAGCAGAGCAGATTATGCTGCCACGATCCCACTGACATGTCTTGTGCTTGCCCCAAGTTCCAAATTTCTTTGTCAGCTGGCACTGACCCAGCTGGAAATAGGATGGTGATTTCTGCCTGCCAACAGTGCACACTAACGCTGTGCAGTCACTTAGAGGTGCCCAAAGCGACTCCGAGAGTTGTTGCTTCTGTATAGAGACTACACATTCTATGGAGGTAACAGATTGGGTCTGAAAAATAGTATAGTGCTTCACTGCACCTGAGCTCATTAGCTTTGCATTTCAGCTTCCACTTTTAAAGAGAGTACAGCCTGTGCTATCTGAGGCAGCTCAGTAACATACTCTTCCAGCTGGTGTAAACTATGGAGGATGCACAGCAAACACTGCAGTCCCTATCATCAGACCTCGCTCAGTGTCTCATGAATTTTCGTAGGGTGATGCTGCAAGATCTTTGTCAGAGGTCAATGAATTAATGGAAGTTATAGACCAATAGCGATATGAATTTGGGGTGCAAGATGCAGTCTTCACCTAAACTTCCACACTTAACTCACTGAGGCCTCGTTTTTCAAATATCTCGGTATAAATGTCTACAGGTAGTTCATAATAGTAGCTATATATTAGAGTGCATACTTGAAAAAAAAGAGATTGATTCTACCCTATGGAATAGCCAATAGCGCCATAATTTATGCCCTATGCAGTTTAGTTCACTTTAAGCAAAGTATTTACTTTGCTGTAAGAGAATTTTATAGCTGGAAGATTAAAAAAGGAAGACTGTATTTTTTTGTGAAGTTAGTGCCCCAGATGTATTGCTTAGCTGCATCGCTTGATTCTCCTTAAGCTAAACCATACATTGAGAGCAGAGCTAATCAATCACAAACACTAACCAGCAAACCATTCTAATCAGAACTGAAGTCTTGCATTTCTCTCTGAGCATTTAGGAGATTGCTCTGCAACTCCTTTTAAACTGTATTCATCTCCTCACATATCTGAAGAGTTTATATATGCAACAAGATGGGAACAGATGATGTGGGATGTGCAGGGCATGATGCGGTAGAGCTTTCCAATGAAAGGTTCAGAAATTCTGCTGCATAGAAATCAGGTAAAAGCATTTCCAAGTATCTTTTCACAGTCTTCTTTTCTGGAAACGTCAGGAAAACTGCAATATGGGAGGAAAGGGGAAGTGGATTTTATTTCATGATGCAAATATACGTCTCTTCTTCATCTGACCCCATCATCTTCTTAAAAGCAAAAAATAGTACATGGCAAACAAAAAGAGATGGGCAGAACTGCAGCGTGCCATTGAAAAAAAAGAAAAGATAAAGAAAGTGTTGAGTTTTGCCTTGTGTACAGAATGTGAGTTCTTACACCTGATTTCTCATCACATGGCTGAGGTACAGTGTAAATTTCTCTCAGCAGGCACTATGTCTCTGTATGTGTTTGCAAGTCTTTCTCTTCACTTATGGTACTCCAGCAATAATAAGCCTTCATAGTACTACTTCATAGAACAGCAGGAAACTCTTCAATATATCTTACAGAAATGCATGCTGGTTTCTGTGTTGAATCTAGCAAAAGAAATCCAAATTATTATGCAAACTGCCTTAACGGGTCCACTCCAGGGGAATGACAAAAACCTGACATGCAAAAACTATTTACTTTGGGAATGGGACAGAAAACAGTCTTCGGGGTAAGAGCTAATGTTTTGGGGTCAACTCACATGAAAGGTGTGCCCACTTTCTGTTTATTTCAAGTTGTGCTGTAGGTAGTTGTTAGGTTTAAAAAGGCATAGCTGTCAATTGCCATGTTAATAGGAGTTTGTGGACTCCCTCACCACACTGTCATGATAGCAGTAAAAATCAGAGATGCAATTCACGGGAAGTACAGGTTTTCTTTACTCTTGATAAGCAGCCAAACAGCATTTGCTGGAAGATATGACATGGAGCTGGCTTTCAGTGCCAGGGTGAAGGAAGATCTGTGTCAACCCTTAATTTCACCCCAAGGAGTTGTTTTGGGAGATGCTGAAAAGTAGAAACACTTTTCTGGTCACAGTTCCTCTCCTACCTGCTATGGGTAATGAATGTTCACGTTGATCTCAGAATTGTGTATTTATATCCAAGCAATAATGGATGAGGGAGTCTTTAGTATAAGTTTTAGATCTAATGGCCAGTTATGTGCTCTGTAAAAGAAACGCCCACCACAATCTCTTAAGTTTAGTGTGATCAGTGCTCTATGAAGACTTCATTGATTTTTTATCAATTGAATTACTTAAGAGACTGGCTCTGTTACTGAATTTTTAATACAGTGAACCCCAGATGGTGAACTTCATATATACCTTTGTACAACTGAACAATTTCACCTGTAGAATTGTAGATAACTGCAGCTTGTAACATTTGGTCAGAGACTCCTTGACCTGAAGCATGGAAATAGGTTCCTAATAGGTTCCTGAGTTATGTTGTGAGTGCATATGTATTATTTGGCAGCTGTCTGTAGTGTTGCCCATTACGGTCTCCACTTAAAAGCCTGTCAACAACAAAGAGACACAGATGATTCTCATTCTTGATCCTCTATTTTAGAGACTGGTGACTGAGACACAATCTTGTTTTCTCCCAATATTCAGGTCTGCAGCCTGTTTACTAACTTATGGAGATTTAGAAAGCTAAACATAACTTAATTTCTTCAGCAAAAAGAAATATTATGATTTAATATTACAATCATTATTATCTGACACAAAGTTAGAATTTCCTTCCTGCAAACTCAATAAAAGGCCAAAACCTCGCAGGTTAATTACAACAGGCAAAGCACATAGTCCAAGTCAGCAGGTAACTTGCAGCTTATATAAAGATCAGTAATAACCCCCTTGTATCATGCTATGGAACAGCTTTCATGTTTTTTCTCAGTTAACAAAAAAATACCAAAGAAAACCAGGAATATTTCAGCCTGATCCCTTATGCCCCTCAAAGTTATTAACTTAAATCTAATTATCAGTATATTTATTAAAATTATATATGATTGACCAGAGGTATAACAAGCCATTCATCTCCTAGGAGATGTAGTTCAGTTTCTGTATGTGTCTCAGTATTTCTATCTGGCACTATTGATTATCCCTCAGGAAACACAAGCACAGTATGTTTCCTACCCTGCATCACTTCATTGATCCCTCTCAACTGACTGCAGTCACAAGCTCAGAGTATGCTTGTGAACAATAAGAAAATAGTGAAATTCTTCCTCTCTGACAGAGCATCTGTGTTTTTGTTGGATTGTTTGGTGTTTGTGGAGATTTCTGTCAGAAAATAAGCCTGCGCCCAAGGAATAACGCAGCCCTGGTTTAACTGTGTGGCTCCAGCTATGAGACATGATGCAGGGGACTATAATGAGAAGGGAGAACAGGCTGTGAGTCTTCTACATGCCTCTGCCTCTCCTGATTAAATCCAGGTATCTTTAGACCAGTGCCAGGGTATTTGCATAAATCTGATTATGAAGAGGAAGGCAGTTCTGGCTCCAGAGAGCTGGCAGGCTCCCCTGTCTTTGGCTCAATCCATTTAGAAATCAGGCAGCTGAGGTACCAGCTGCATCTTCTCTATGAACCTTCTGTAGATTCTGATAGAGTGGCTTGGGAAAAGAAAGTCTGGAGATTATAGATATGGATTATATCATTGACAAGACTTGGTTAAAGGGAGCATGAGTTTGCAGAACATAACTATAAGGAGATAACTTGTGCTGATGCTCTTTTTTCAATACCTGCAGACCTAATACAACTTTTAAGGAGCAGGACTGACCCAGCTGCCCAGAGGTCATTTTAATTCCCACTTCATGGAGCAGTCTAGTGCTTATAACACTTATCAGTGACTGTGGGCAGAAACAGACTCAATCTCTGCTGCTTGGACATTATATATTTCGCATGAAATCACAATGGGGAAAAACATATAGACAGCCCTTGGAAGTGGAACTGAAGCCTTCCTTTCCTCCCAGAAGACATCCCCAGCCTCGCTGCTACAGCTTCCTTTGTTTTCATGCTCTCTTTCCAGCCCAGTGAATTCTGAACTCTTACTGTGCACATTGCAAGGCTTTTCATCTGGCACTGCTGATGCATCCTGCCCTGCCTCCAAGCAGCCTTGAATCTGTTGGCTAAGCAACTTGCCAAAAATGCAAGAGTTAAGTCCTGTTAAGCAGAAGGGAGAACTAAACACAGATCCTCCAAAGTTCTGCTGGCTGTTAATCTGCTGCATGAAAGCAGCCCATCATGTCAGTGACTTTGCCCTGGAAAAGCAGACACCACAATGTCTTCCAGGGCACACAGGAACCAATAAGCATGTATTGTATATGGACTTACAGTAGTTGTGTGTCATGGTTTAAGCCCAGTCAGCAACTCAGCCACACAGCCGCTAGCTCACTCTCTCCGTTCCCAGCTCCCGAAGGGATGGGGAGGAGAACAAAAAGAATGTAACTCCCACTGGTTGAGATAAGAGCAGTCCAGTAACTAAGGTATAACACAAACCACTGCTTCTGCCACCAGTAATAATAATGGGCATGATGTGCTGTGGTATGGAATACCTCTTTGGTCAGTTTGTCAGGTGTCCTGTCTCTGCTTCCTCCCAGCTTCCCCTCCTCCCTGGCAAAGCATGAGACTCAGAAAGTCCTTGGTCAGAGTAAACGTTACTGAGCAGCAACTAAAACCAGCGGTGTTGTCAGCACTGTTCTCAGGCTGAAAGTCAAAAAACACAGAACTGCACCAGCTACTAAGAAGGAGAAAAATGACTGCTACTGCTGAACCCAGGACATTGTGGCATGGGGCTCCTTGGGAAACTCAGGCAATAGAAAGCCTCCTTTGGAAGCTCTGCATAGCATTGGGCATGAATCAGGTGCTGGGCTGCTCATTGCTTTTAGAAGTGATCAAATGGAAAACTTATGCTTAAAATAGAAAATGTGCTGGAATTAGTACTTTTCAAGATTGAAAACCTGAAATTATGGGTCAAAGACCAGTACGAATCTCATTTTTTGGGCTGAGGTCCTTTGAGTCATGTGTCAGATATCACTGTGCTCAGTGCCTCACAGGGATAAACGAATCCCAGAACAACTGAATTATAGTCACTGAATCTTTCTCTCCCCAAAAATCTCAGATGAAATCTCCTTTGTTTTGGAGTTTTTTTACCCCTTCTTTACCTTGTTTTAACATATTGAAGATAATTAACCACTGAAGCTGTGAGAGTAGAAGACTGACCAAGTTTCTCTTTTCTTTTGTTACAGTAAAGGAGAAAAACCCCTCCAAACCTTGTGTACTCACTACTCCTTATCAGAAATAACTGCATGCGCTGGTGGTTTACCCAAAGGGGTAAAATAGCTATACATGCTGTCTACAGTGATAAACAGATTTTCTGTTTCTGTCTTGTTTCTGTACTGTTGGATATGTGCCATCACTTTCCTACCGTGGCAGATGACACCCTGCTTCAACAGAGAGAAGGTACAGTTGGAAATAAGCACTAGACCTATTAGAGAGTTACATTAATTTACCTGTGACTAAACATAAGGCTGAATACAAAATCATGGTAATAAAAACACACGTTCATAATGTTGACACCTACGAGAAGGATGCTGCTTAGACATCACTGGAACAAGCAGGTACAGGTGTGAGATAACAGCTCATCTAGGTGAACAGCATTTGCCAGACAACGCAATTAATACATGAGTATAAATACTTAAACAGTCACATGAACAGGCTCTTTTTCTGGAGTCAGCCAGCTTCTGAATTCCCTCTGCTTCGTTAACTCAATTCATTCCAGTATTTCAAATCACAGTGAAGCCTCCAGCTTACATTTACAGCATAGCAGGACTCTGGGTTTGATATCACTGATGAACAACCAGTGTGAGAAAAGATCGCCTCATGAAAGCGAATTACACTTTGCCTTGTTAAAGTAAGCAAAACCAGATAAGAATAGGTCTAAGTCAAAAATTTGGATTCAAATTGGCAATGTAGGTTGTGCAGATGGGCTGAACTACAGAATTTCAGACCTAATAGCCACATAGTAGCTTCTATTTAATTTTTCTGTCGTTTGTCAGCAAGGACAGAATTAGACAAGACATTAGACAGATATCCCACAACTATTAATATACTTAAAGGAAGAAACACAGTCTCTGTCTACAGTTGTATCTGTGCCAACTAGACAAGATATTAGACTTGCAATCTAAATGACAGGTGAGCTGTGATGGTGACAACAGTTTTTCTAATCTTTGTCCTAGCCTACATTGGGGTTGAGAGGAAATCTTGACATTTCCTCCCCACCCCAACCCCTCACCTTTCCTTTCAGGGAATTCAGTTGAAAAGTTTAATTTTGCAGATTAATGTTAACATTTTGTGAAGGAAACACATTTGATATCTGTACTCCAAGGCCACTTTTTTTCATTCATGAATTTATTTTCTCTGTGCTTTCCATTTCACTTGCTGCCTTTTGCTAGAAGTAGCCTCACAATAGCAAGCAGAGCAGCCAACATGAAACACCACAAAGCACAGAGACATTTGCCATGTTACACCTAGAGCAGTGTTGTTATTTAAAAATCTTGAGAGTCTCCCATTTCCCCAGATTCCTAAATATTCTGAAATGCCTTCTGGATAAAATGGGCAAGGGTACACAGAAGCAAAGAGGATTTGTACCATTAATGCTAGAAACCAACAAGATGGGAGATCACCTAATCTAGCCAGGAACCAAACAATAAGCAAAGTGAGGAATCATCTGTAGTCTACAGTGGCCTCTTCCATTTGTGATTCAAAATGATGAAGCACCTCACACTGAAAAATTGTATAACTTTTTCCAAAGATTATGATGAAATAAAGTGGTGGAGATGATAGCAGGGCTCCCTCATTGTCCAGTATCCTCAGAAAGTGTGAGCAACAGGTTCCCTTCAGTTTTTGAGGGACTTTGAAAACTAACATTAGATAGATGCTCAAAACACTAAGACATTCTGTGAAGACAGTTCCTCCTCTTGAGGCTGTTCCTCTTTGTGAAGCACAATTAAAAATTAATTGAGCTCAAAGGCGAGAAAATTATGATTCTATAGGTAAGTGATCAGGCAACTTGCTGTTTCTGCTCCAGTGAATACTTCATACAGAATTATGTAAATATTCATTAGAATGTCAGGAACTCGTGTCTCCCCTGCCATATGAACACCTTAATCACTAGGATCAGAGAGTCTTTTGCCCAATGAATATTTAGTTGTCCTGTAAAGTCTAGCAGTTTCAGCAGGCGGCTTAAAAGAGTCTCTTCTTGAATAACTAAGCCAGAGGTTTTGAAATATCTGATGTTTGGGTTTTAACCCTGACCAGAAACAGATAGAATGAAAGACCAGATATCCCACAACTAGAGACACTAACATACTGAATTAAAGGAAGAACTACAATCTCCGTCCACAGTGGTATCTGTCCAGCCCATGGTGGTGTTTTGAGAAGAATCTCCTGCATTGTGCCCAGGCAGGCAGGGAAAATGATTCTGGACCAGAACTCATAATAGACATAATGAACATTAACAAATTACCAGGACCAGATTATATTGCCTCTAGAGATGTATAGGAACACACAGATTAAATAAATGCATTACTAACAGTAGTATATAACCTCTCGCTTTAAACTTTACAGTACATGAAGACAAAAAGATGGCAGATGAGATATCAGTGCTTAAAAAGTTTCCAGGTCTGCTCAGGGACTAACAGTCCTTTAAACTCAGGATCTCCAGTGGGAAAATTAATAGCAACACTAAGAAATTATAGAATTAGTAGAAATTTGAATGTTTGTTTTATTTTGAGAAGGGTCATCATGGCTTCAGTAGAAGACATTGTTTAAAAAGGTCAAGAAACATATGGGTTAAAGTGGTAGGAACTATACAGCCTATTTAATTTTCTATAAAATTTTAACAAAAGCTTCTACATAGACCATAAGGACATTAATTAGCATGGGATAAGAAGGAAGACCTCATATGCATTAATCTTCAGTTATAAGATAGGAATTCAAGGGTAACAGTAACAGGTCATTTCTTGCAATGCAGGATGGTCATCAGAGCAGTTGAGCAACGGTCTTTCCTGGAACTCAATCTGCTTAACGTATTAAGAAATGACCTAAAGAAGGGGGCTGATCTATATGGTCATAATATGATGTGAATGATAATCCAATGTTATACGAGGCACTTAGAAAAAGGACAGATTGTGAAGAATTTCAGACGGACCTTAGAGATCAGAGTATAGAGGCAATAAAATGTCAAATGAAATTCAAAACAGATAAATATAAAATGATAACATGGGGAGAAACAGTCTTAGTGTAACAAATATGATGAGTTAGCCTTGGACTGCAGGTAAACTCTTACCCTGCTGCTTACTCACTCCCCTTCCTTAGTGAGGCAGGGTCAAAAATAGGTTGAGAAAGGTTGTGGGTTGTGGGTTGAAATAAATACAGGGATATTTGTTTTCAGTTACCATCTGAAAAATGTGGGACCTGAGCATGACGTGAATGGTGTGGAATAAGGGTTCCAGTTCCACACTGGGTTCAGCTGTAGCTGTTATTTTTCTCCATTCTAGTAGCTGGTGCAGTGGTGTGGTTTGACTTTAGGCTGAGAACAATGCTGATAACACACTGATGTCTTTAGTTGTTGCTAAGTAACACTTACTCCAATCAAGGACTTTTTCAGTCTCATGCTCTGCCAGTGAGGAGAGGCACAAGAAGCCAGGAGGAAGCAGAGACAGGACACCTGACCCAAACTAGCCAAAGCGGTATTCCATACCATAGCATGTCATGCCCAGTATATAAACTGGGGGGAGTTACCTGGAAGGGCCAGATCACTGCTCAGGTCGGGCTGGGTATTGGTTGGTGGGTGGTGAGCAACTTTATTGAGCAACTTTCATGTTTATTGGTTTTTTTTTCCTTTCCCCTTTTAGTTTTATATTCTCTCCCCTTTTTATTTCCTTATAATTAGTAGTAGCAGTAGTAGTAGTATATTGTACTTTCATTATTGGACTGTTCTTATCTCAACCCATGGGGTTTACATCCTTTTGCAATCTGGTCAGACAAGCAACAATACTCAAAGGGGTAATAGATATGAAAGAAATTGATTTCCTAATATCATCATAACTATTGAACAGCTTTAAATAATAGCCAGCCTGATCTTAACTTAATATCTACATAACGCTAATCAGGAGGAAACTGTAAAATGTCATGCTGGATAACCAGTAGCTATGACTTCTCAAAGTACGTTAGTTTCTGATACATTTTCTTTGATTACTTCTTTATACATTTATACAAAATCATCATTACACTTTTATACTGAAATGCACTAGAATAGAAATCCCACAAGGTGTGAGGAACAATATGGTGAAGTTTCTCTTCACGATAGCTTCATCAATGCAGAAATCGAGTAAGAACTAACTCAGCACAGTTTCAGTTTTGGTGGCTGAGTAGTTGAGACAATGCAGAGGTGAAAGACTTTAGATTTACTCTACATGACTTCCAAGGCAAAAAACTACCACATAACAAAATTGCCGAAGAAAGATCATTGATCACTGAAAGTTTCACAGGTGCAACAGTAGACAGAAGTAGGCATTGACTTGTATCACCGAATATACATAAATCATATAATTTTACTGAAAAATATAGGAACTGGGATTGAAAAGTGAGAAATATGAGATCTATTTGTTTTGAATCTTTCATGAAAGATTGCTATATTTCAACAGGGACTACTAGTATTTCAAATCAAGAAAAATATATACCTGTAAGGGACGAAAATGCAAAGAAAGCATCTTTGTTTTAAGGAACTAGATGCAAGCATGACATTCTTAGACTGGTTCATAGTCCAGCAACTGAATTTTCCTTTAACAAATTCTTTATGCTTTTGTGATTTAAGGGACTTTAGCTCTGGAAATCTTCAGGACAAGGGAAGTTTTCCTTTCCAGTCCACCAAACACAAAACCCCGAGGACATTCTGCAGTAGAGGAAGCCATGCTTCTCTACCCAGTTAAAGCCAGGCTGCTGCAATTCCCTACCTTTTGTGCAGCCAGAAGAGAGACTGAGGGTGTATTCCTAACAAACTCACACAAATATACCCATACACAGAGGACACTCCAGCAGCTGGGGAACCCCTAGTTTCATCAGTCTTGATCCTGTGCTCACTGCGACCTTTGATTTCTCTGCCTTTGCTACTTCCAAAATAATAAAAAGACCCACCTTATAATGATGTGAAAATAACAAAAATAGGTGTGAGAGTCCTTTTTTGTATAAAAACTCAAGATGAAAAATTTGACCTTCACTACTGTGTTTAGATGAGTTATTTCATGGACAGACAACTTTCATTTTACCTAAGCTTTTACAATACCTGCTGGAAACTTCAGTCTGGATAGAACCTGCATCAATGTACATTCATTTCTCCATATTGGTTTTGGAAGCTAGAAGAGAACAATGACATTTTAATGAAAAACCCTAGCTGTTTTTTTGGACTGAGCAGGTAAGCTGTATTCTCAGTTTTATTGATCTGGTGAATACAGCTTGCCCTTTCCAAACCAAACTTTTATACTGATGATATACTAAGAAGTATTTAGATGCCCTAACACAAGTGATTTCTTTGTCTATTTGAGTAATATGCTCAGTTGTCAAGGATATCCCAATGTTCCTACTACTTCTTACGGTTTTGAAAAGAAAATGAAAATAATAAAATAAAATATATTACACTTTAAATTTGCTTTTAAGAAAAGACAGAAGCGATAGACAATGTCTCAGAGGAATAATCCCAACAGAAAGTTTTCATGAAGAGAACACAAAAGCCTTTAGGTTTGCATTTCCTTATTATTTTTTTTAAATTGCCTTCTTTGTTAAATAACTTATAAATAATAATTAAGAGTATTTTGTAGTCTTTAATCAGGGTATCCCAGGAGTAATATCAAGAGCTCTATAGATCAAAATGTTCTTAAGAACAAAAAATAGTAAGAGGATTTGTCCTACTTTTTCTTCATCTAGCCTAAGAATGGTGTGAATCCATGCTATGTTGTTTTTTCCTTCAATAACCTATGAGTTCACATAAAGAGTTCACAAGACACAAATTACAGGTAGCACACTAAGCAGCCATAACGAGTAAATGAGGGTCTTTGCTAGTTCTCTCCTGATCTGGGGAGCAGATTAAAGTGTTTGTAAAATGAATATGCTTTTGGCATTGCCAGCTGTACAGGTGTGTTTGTCACAGCTGTTCCTTTGCCTAGGCTTTGTTTTCTTTTCCCCAAAGTATTTCCAAATGTCACCCTGACAGTAATAAACTCATTGTGAATTGATGTGGGCAGTGGACAAATGCCAGTCCATTTAATCCTCCATTATTTCAACAGTGTTTGTAGAGACTAATAACCAAAAGTACCTGTAGCTTCACCCACGGCTTTTTCACGGATCTTATGAAGAGAAACATCTGAAAATTTCTTGCCAATAAAGGACTGTGTATTGAGTTAATCTTTAGCTAACACGTAAACCACCACCAAGTTGTGGTTCAAGCTCCTCTGTCTACAGAATGTACATTACAAAGCATTTTATGGCATTTCCTGGCCTTCATCCAGAAGAAAGTGTGGATCATACAACAGTAATAAATAAGATAAAAAGCACACTGTGGGAAATGAAGTACTTGAGTTTTTTTCTTGGAGATATTTATTAAAAAGGTTAATGCAAGTAGATTCATTGACACAGTCAAAATACAGACTGACATCCATAATTTGATTTTGTGTCTTGGCTCTCTGATTCCCACTGAGGTTCCGTTTCATGCCCTGTTCTCCCTGTCTAATGTTACCTGGACTTTTTTTTCAGCGTTATGACTGATACCTATTTTATGGCCGGCATACACTCCAGAGAGCAATCAATTCTTATATTTAACCCTTCTTTCTCTTTCCTCCTTCTTAAATTACTCCAATGGAAATAAATGCCATAAGGCTCTCCTTATTCTCTTTCTATAAAACCTCAAATTAGTTTTGTTGCATTCACCACATGTTTGTAAGTGATATAATACTTGATGACCAGAAACAGAATAATACCCCGTCTATTTCCTTCAGAAAATCATTATCCTGTAATATATGTCTCATAATACTTCCAGATCTTTGACACTGTTCTCGTATCTTGATGCTTCAAGCATTTTCAAAGATAAAGTTATTGGCGGTTCAATGGCCCTTTGCACATTTCTCCTCAGTAATCTGTATTTTTCTATTATTTTAGTTCACTTTATAAAAAACACTCTCTGGTCAATATGGAAGGTTTGCAGGGGGTAAAGTCAATTTTATGTGACACAAACAGAAACTTACAAAATACAGTGGCAGTTGGAGCTCCTTTCTTTGTTCCTTGATAAATGAGTGTTGAAAAAGCCACCTGCTATTCATGTGTTAATCGGATGATCGGACTTCCAAGTTCATATGCATGATGTTCACTGTGTCATTCTGCTCCTTTGTGGCTTTTCAGAGAACATATTGGAACTGGAGGGGTTTGCGATCTGGCTATGGCTCAGGCCTTTGCTCTCCCCTTGCAGCCTGCATCAAACTGCTGCTAGTTTTGCACCATCATGTCTGGTGCTATCTCTGAAGTCGCAGATATTATTTTGATGCAAAAGTTTATTATAGACTAAGAGTCAGCTGCAGTGATTATTCTCGTGGGACCTTGATGCACAGAACCAGCTATTTACTTCAGGAAAGCCGTTTGACTCTTTTCTCAGGACTGCTGAATACAAGCTACTGTTTTTGCCTCCTTTGTCTATTTACTGTTCCAAGCTGTTATATTCGCCTTCACTCCACTAAATTCACTAAGTGAAATGCAAAGTTATTTATATTTCCAATCACTTTCAGTAAGCATGTATGAGCTTTACTTTGTTTTTATTTTATTGATGCAATAAGCAGGGCAGAAGAATGTCTTCAACTCTGAGGGGGTAAAACCTGTGTGTATCATGATATCTTCCAAATCCAGCTGTCCTCCAGAAATTAATTTCCATTTTGGAAAAACAATGACAAAACTGCATCACCTGAGTGAAAATTGCTTTTCTTTATGTAATACTTTTTCAGCCTTTCAGGTTTAAAAACAAACAGTGTAACAAAGTCATCTGAAATGTAATGTTATCTTGAGCCTTTCTTCCTCTGAGGAAATTTTTCCAGCTGAGATTTTGGCTTGTTCCTGTTCTCACATGTACGGCTACATCTACACCAGCAAATTAAATGTATCCAGAAACATCTTCCAGCAGTGAGGCCAACAGATACAGGACATCTCTTATCTTTTCAAACAAAGTGTTTCAGCCTCCAGAGTAGGATGTCTGTGTACAAACTGCCTGCTGGAATGGCTCCTGGGCTGCTCCAGCTGCCAAACCATGTCCTGAATTTTTTCAGGGGAAGAACTTGTTGCAATGGGCCAGTATCATGCCAGAAAATCTTCTAACACTTTACTAGCATAAATGATCATGCCAGAGAATCTTCCCAAGCATGTTCAGCTTTGCTAGGATAGATGCAGACCATGCCATTTATTCCTGAGAGTCACACTTCTGTTAACCATCTGGGCCAAAACAGCTCTCATTTAATTTTCTTTCTAAAAGTATTTTTCCTTCAGTGGCCAAGACCATGATTAAAGAGGCACCAGAACCACTTAGCTCAAAATGAATGTCAAGATATGTAAGGAGAAATGACATTTCTATTTAGCTATCTGATACCGTTTCAGAGGTAAGGGGCAGGGAAAACAGCCAGCCACCATAGCTAAAAAAAAACTACCCTTCTAAATAGAACATTTTAACCAGTGTCCCATCCACTCCACCCCCAAATAAAAAGTTACATACGAAGTGTGAAGATAATAATAGTAGACACATCTGAGTTTTTCCTGGCATTGAAGCTTCACCCTGTTGATTTGTGCAGATATTATTTACCCCAGTTATTCTTCACCCAGAATTAAAGAATGAAATCTTGTGGATGTCTGCCATGCTATGCAGCGGACAGCTACACTTGCACATCTGTGTGCAAGAAGTCCACTTCCCCACATTCGAAACATTATTTATTCCTGTCAAATTCATTTGTATGCCTCAAGTGTGGTCAGACTGCCTTATTTCCTTCACTAGCATTGCCTTTTGCCTTTTATTATATTATTTTGAGCTATATAAATGCTCTCCTTCATTCTGCATAGTTTTCCACAGTGTTATCAGTATAGCTTTTAATATATTCCTATTATGCAAAGAGGAAGAGATTACTTTTGCATTTGGACCAGACAGTGATGAAGTTTGTGTTCATTTTCAGTTCCAGTGGGAAATAATTTCATTCTTCTTGCCAGCCCACTGGGACATCTTTGTGCTCTGAATATGTTAGTTTTCCTTTCCGCGAGCCAGCAAGTACTCACAGCAAAAGTGTGCTCAAATGAACTTTGCTGCTGTGTCGACTTGGGAGTCTCTGAGACAACAAAGGACTCAAATTCCTCATGGTGCCATAGCTGAGACTGTACTTTATTGATGGGGGAACTTTGTGCACTTGTAACAGAGGCAGTAGCAGGTTGCCTGCTCTTCCTGATGTATTCATATTAGTCACATTAATCCTGATTGTTATTCCTCTACTTCTGTCAGACCCAAGGGATATGGTCTATCTTGAATGCATCTTCAGAGTTTCTATTCACTTAATGAAGAAAAGTTCTTGCTCAGGAGGCAAAAGGTGCTTTAATTTTGTTCTTGTGTCCTAAATGAAAGACCTTCCAGTTCTTGTAATTTCTACTTGCGTTATTTTTTTTAACCTTCTGGAATCCTGAAGGTAACTTCCATCTATTGGAGCAGTAAATGAAAACTAAAGCCACAGTAGTTCAAATGAGCCATAACAATGAAAATAATAATGTGTTAGAACCAAAAATCTGGCAATTTGATAGATTTTATCTTTAAAGGTTGGATTAATTTCACCTAGCTTTTAACGTGTGTACAGTAGATGGCATGCATTCCTTTCATAAGCTGCATGTCTCTCTTTCCATGAATAATAGAAGGGTCACAGGTGATTACCATTATCAGCTGCTAAACTTTTAAATGAACAGTTATGTAAGTCACACTTAATTAATTCATTTGTCCTTTCCACCTTACAATCTATGACTGTGAAGATCAAGTCCTGGCTATACTTAGTAAAACTTTTATTTCCCCCAGCCCATTTGTAGGACAAAGTAAGTGAGGAATGAAATAGTGGAACATACACTGGAACAAGATTACCCAAAGCTGCATGGCACATCAGTAGGAGAATATAAAACCTGAGTTATCTATTTGCTTATTCAGACCCCTGTCTGTAAAAACACAAAACAATTCTATTGTGTTGAGTCATCCCACCTAATTGTAGGTATAACAAATACTTGTCTAGGTCTCATTTGAGGTCAAGAGATCCAAAGAGCAATGTATTCCATCCATTTTAGACAGCTCTCTCAGGATGGAGCTACCTATTCCCCCTTACTGATGATGGAAGAAGCTTTGATAACTGACATTAGTTGACAGCTAGGTTTTAGATGGCTGCAAGTCACGGTGGCAGAATCGACCTCCAAAGCCCGCATTATGTACACCACCACATGTGACAGCAGTCAACAAGAAGTGCCCATTCACCCATTCACCATGAGATGAAAATTCTTTTTCACAAAAACTGTCAAGGTTTCTGTTTGCTTTTGAGCTGACCCCTAGCAAAACACGAAGCATTCCCAATGCTTTCACACATAGGGAACTGTTATTTTCCAGTGGAAAATATGAGCACTTTTACTCAGAAGGGGATATATGTGTATAAGATGGAGAATAATGGGATGAAAACTCCATGTTATGTAGGAAATATAATTTGATGTCTCTTTGCAGCCTGGGTCAGAGCAACATGTACCATCCCTGACTGCTTCAAATCAGAAGAGAAATACTTTATCTTTATGGAAATTTTTGGGCTTAGCTGAAAACTAGTACTAGGGAATTGCCTTTGCGGAAGAGAGGTCAAAGACTGGCATTAAAAAAGAAGAACCTTTTCCATATTGGCAAGTAGGATTTGTGAAGAGTAGCTGTGGCAATGTAATGATTACAGTACTGCTCCTGCTAGATACATTCTGTGAAGCAAAATACACAGATTGGGGAGTTTCACTGCCAACCACAAAACTCTTGCTAGCTTTAGATTTCCATTTCAAAAGAAACACCAAAAAGCCAACACTTGGAAGTAGAATATCTAACCAATCAATCCCTCTCCTCCCCATATTCACTCACTTTAATTTTTAGTCTTCTAATTTTCAATAACATACATTTATTTTAATAATACAGATCCAATAGATTTAACTGTAGCATTGGGGATTTGTAGTGGGGTTGAGGATGTCCAGCACTGCACATTATGATTGCAGAAGCACTGGTAGTTTATCTCTGCTGAGTGAACTGCTATGAAATTATTACATCTAATCATGGCAATAGCAAGGGACCAGCCAAAATGGGAGTCTCTAGTTTTAAGAGGAGTACAAGCCTAGAATAGCAAGCAGTCCTTGCCTTAAATCACAACTGGCACTACAATTGTTTTTACAGTCATCATGATTGCACAGAGGGGGGAAAAATAAATTGCTCTGTCAGAACTGGCATATGCAATTAGTTGATTTGCCCAAACCAATTGTTCATACAAATTGGCCATGCAGCTTCTCACCTGCCACTCAAATGTGATCAGTGCATTGGAAGGTATATTAGAGTTGCTATAAAGTTATTTTCCTCACAATTTATTTTCAATAATGGTAGTGATTTTCATATATATATATGTCCTGGGTTCAGCAGTAGCAGTCATTTTTCTCCTTCTTAGTAGCTGGTGCAGTGCTGTGTTTTTGATTTTGG
>WYDI02004820.1:0-15059 GCA_009867235.2 Psittacus erithacus
AAAAAAAATCAAAAACACAGCACTGCACCAGCTACTAAGAAGGAGAAAAATTACTGCTACTGCTGAACCCAGGACAAAGGCATAAACAATAAACATTTTTTCAGCTTGTAAATGCAGCTCATACATGTTAATTACCCACTTTAATCTCCTCATCTGAAACACTAACAAAGATGAGGTTGTTGAAGGACTGAAGGTGCCTGTCAGCATTCCTGAAGACACCTTTTGGGATATCTTGCGGTTCTTGTTTTTAAGAGGGGTCTGACCCAAATCACAGCACATTAAATAGAAAGGCTTGTTGAAGCAAAGGTAAGCATTCCAATTAGCATAAAGGGCATCTGGATTAGCTTTCCTATATAATTGATATAATGGTTTTGTACTACAGGGAAAGGTACAATGTTTTTCCACATACCAAGACACTAATCTCAAAGTCTTAGGAAGAAACCTGGTAAAGAGAAGATCAATCAAACAGGATCAGATTGCTCCTTTTCTAGTAGGGCTTCGTTTTCCTAGAAAACACATCTGCAGGTCTAAGAATGAGAAAAAACAAACTCATATTAAAAATGAGCATAAGCCCTTTCTAGAGCTTTTTGCTGAACCGGTCTCCATCCTACATCTATGAGATTGCAGTTGTATTTATAGTAGCAGTTTCTTTATATTTATAAATCTCTTCTTTCCCTGGCTTACAGGAGCAGCCTGTGCAAATAATTCAGAGTTGATCTGAACACAGTCTGTTGCAGTCCATTACATGCTGCATTCATTTATGTGAAAACAGGAGTTCAGAAATCCCTTTTTTGCTTTCCAAACATCTTCAGCTGCAATTTCAATTCCGTAACTGCTGCTGAGAGCAGCACAGATGGGCTCTAGTTTCTCCAATCTAGCATCTGCACATTTTAAGTCCCTTACATTAGCTGGGCAGGCAACTCCTGAAGTGCCAGTTTGAGATTGACAGGTACATTTTTAGCCTTTCAGCTTCAGGGTTTAATTCATACCAACAAAGGCAGAATGGTGCTCTTTACTGATGAAAGCGTACTGATTAGTTGTCTCTTAGCTTCCTACTCCCTGACTCATCTTGCTAATAATGTCTGCCTGCAAGTTCACCTTACCTTTACCCTTATGCTAACTGCCCATTCAGGGTGTTCTCTTAGATTAAAAAAAAAAAAAAAAAAAGAAAGAAAAAAAAAAGAAAAAAAGGGAGGGGCAAAGGAAAGAGAGGAAGGGGGAAGGGGGATCGGGGAAGGGGGGAAAGGAGAAAAGGTGAAAGGGGAGGAGAGGAAAGGAGAAGGAGAAGGAGGAAAGAAGACGTAGTTTCATCTGCATCCTACACAGTGATCAAACAAGGAATGGGCAAATTGATCTCTCATCGTCTATGATTAACAACCACAATTCAGTTGGCAGAAGCAGCTTGCTGATGACAACTCACACATGAAGCTCAGCTGCAAGTAGTACGGAACTTGATCAAGATAACAGTACCCACAGTTTTGCAATCATATGCCTCTCACTTGCAAGTTCAGTTTTACTATGTAATCAAAGAATAAAAAACTCAGATCTGAGAATTCAAAAATGTCAAGAGTTCCAATGTTTTGTTGAACTAGAAGTATTCAACCTGAGTAAGTCTGAGAAGCTGTGAAAGATAAAGACTCACACACAGAGAAACCAGAAGCCTGTTACTTTGCAAAGGCATTCAGCTTCCTAAGAATGAATTATATTAGAGCAGAAAGCCCAGGGACACGATCTCTTATTGACCAGTGCATCCTCAGTGAGATCAACAGTAAGTAATGAGTCCTACAAGAGGGGTAAAAAGGTTTCATCCTTGTCAAGGATTAGCTCAGTTACACGGCTTATTATAGCTTCCTGGATGTTCTCTATTCACTGTCCAAATTTTTGGAAAATGTGGCAGTACCACAATGACCTTACAGTAGCAGAGGGGGTTTTACTTCTGTCCTGTGCTTCAGAGCACTCTTCAGCTATGCTTAGATATTAGAAGTGTTAATTTGAATTTGGAATATGATTTTAAAAGCAATGGGTAGAAAGATTTAGAAGTCCTGTGTCTTGACACAATCCCTTTAGTATAAAGAGTTAATCCTGATCTCTTTCTAAAGCAATCAGGAAACATGCAGAAGAATAACAGAGCACACCTATGTGAAAAGAAGAGTTTACACATTGTTAGTTATTAAAAGTATTACCTGACAGATAAAAACAACCTAGATATTAGGGTTATCTCCAGACTTGAGTGACATTCCATAAATCACTTGAGCTTTCTGAACTTCCTAAATTCAGACTGTAGTTGCTTTGCATGAGCAGGGAGTATTTTTCAAGGTGTGTTTGTGCAGCACTGAGAAAAATGAGATTGCAATCCCTTTTACAGCTTCAAAAGCTAACACAAACAATTTAAACAGATCATTTCTACAGACCTATAATAACGAACATCTGATTTTTTTTTTTTTTACCACATAATTAGAGGCCTTTTCCAAATATTTAAGTATACTTTTCATGCCTCTGGATGAGTAATCTGAAAATCCCAGCACTTGGTATATTAACACCACAATAGAAACTGAACATATTCCAGAATTACATACTCATGGTTTCTTGAAGGCTTTTAAAGCAATATACAGTTACACTTGTATTGAATCAATAAGATATATTACTCTCCATAAAAATACTGCCTCTCTTCCTGTGGTATTTCATTGTCATGACCCTAAACCCAGCATGGTCCTTGTGAACTCCAGCTGACACACTCAGATTTCTGGCCACATCTGTATTAAGTGGTCTGCAGCCATACCTCCTAAAGTTTTTATCTCATACAGCTTCACAACAGGACTGATCAAGCCATATGTAAATGGAGATTTCCAAGGAAAACAGCTCAACAAGCACAAAAGCTGAGTGGGATAGTCTGAATGAGATTACACAATATGACTGCAGCCAGAGGGTCTGTACCTGGTGCCCATTCTGATACCAGTCCTAAGACACTGATAAAACCAAACAAACAAAAAAATCAATGGCAGCACATTAAAAAATTATATATATATAATGCAATACGTGTTTAGCACTGAACAGATTCCACAAGAATACTTGATGTGCCATCCTGTGGAAAATCAGTCTGAACTACTGAGTGACTTCAGCAACCAAAAAACCAATGAAGACATTTTAAGTCCAAGTACAAGAGAAAATCATAGGCAGTATGGTGGTAAAATGCAAATATTATCATTACAGGCCGAGGAATTAGCAAAATATGGCAAACTGCTGACACTCAGTCTACCACTATCTGCATTATAGATACATAAATGCTATGAAATCAGTTTACTTACCCCACTTTTGTCAGAAACCATCCCACTACATTCAAAAGAGCTAAAAAAACATTAGAAAATAGTGTTCTAGACTGGTATGAGGTACTTACTGGACGAAAATCACTATGTAAGAGACTATGCCTCTGAAATAATACAGCTGTCAGTTACAGCAGAAAAGAACAAATCCTGGGCTGACATCAACCGCCACATTCCCGAGAAAGTAACACAGACTCTGGGTCCATTAACTACAAGGTGAATAATAGACTCAGCTCCTGTGCATACACCATGAATGCAAGCCAAGAAAAGCTAGGATAAAGTCTGTCTCATGAGAGTCCAAGAACAGCAAGTATGTATTTTAACCTAAGGATTTTCTTTTCGATAAAAGGAGGCAAGAAAACAGCAACATATTCTTCAAAAAAGCCCACTGTTCCTCTCATCACTGGATGCATAGAACCACCATGGCTGTTCCTCCAGAAGGTAGAAGGGAAGGTACACTACAGAAATTATTACACAGCTAGTAAGTACTAGCAGGCATTGCACAGCTGTAACAGCATCTAAGCTTAGACTTTCAAATATCAAATAAGTTGTTCTTTAAGACGATGAGGAGAAAACCCTTAACTACTCACATCTCAAGAAGATATTAACAATTAAATTTTATCATTTAAAAGCTAAATGAAGACTACTATCTTCCAGTAAAAAAGAATTTTCCATTTTATTTACCACATCTACTTTTCTCTACTGCAAGATTGAGCTTAGAGAAACTTCGTAACATTCCTGCCCAGTATCAAAAGTATTCATTTTTAGGTGATACCAAAATTGATCATGCACAGTAGTAAGTCATATCGCTCTGATTTCCATATATGTATATATACATGTGCAAGCAAATCCAACCACTTCGAAGTAACCAGTTTACTACAGATAGTACAGCAATAATGGAAAGATCAGTGCTTTTAGACTGCAGTATCTTTATATTAACTGCACCTTTTACTTTTCCACTACCACAAGTGCTTTGCATTGTATCATAACATCCTAGAATGGTTTGATTTGGAAGAGACCTTAAAGCTCATCCAGTTCCAACTCCCTGCCATGGGCAGGGACACCTTCCACTAGATAAATTGCTCAAAGCAGATCATTAGTAAGCATATAAAGACAATTACAGACCAGTATTTTTCCAAGTAGGTGACTTAAAATCACAAAGCCCTAGTTTTAGAGATTACACCCTGACACATCTTATGGATTTCAGGAGAATCTGTACTTCAAGAATCACAGAAAAAAATAGTTTTTAAAAATGGTCTAAAACCAAACTTAAGTGCCTGATATAAGGCATTCTCAGTCAAAAACACAGGCAAGAGTTTCAAATCGCTAACACTTCACATTTTCAGGTTTTCTATCGGAAGAATAACTACCTGGAAAAATGGTAATCTGAAACTTTTTCTGAAGGCTTTTATGACCAGGTCCAGGGAGGACAGCCAGGGTCAGCTGAGAGCCCACATCATGAGAAAGGCTCATGGTAAAAGGCAGGTCCAAGGTCAAGCCAGGAATTCAGTGGGCACATGAGCTCCAATGAGGATAACTAAGGTCAGAGGCAGGCTCGCAATTGCTAAACAGATCCATACTGACAAGGTAAGAGTGAGAAGTCAGTCACGAGCAGAAAGACCCATGGTGCCACGCACAGAGACTAGCATGCTCACAACTCAGGCAGAGACCAGAGGCCCAGAACTGAGCTTAAATGGGCTCCTCGGCACATGAGGCTGGGATGGGGGTGGTGGGACAGAGATCCCAGGTGAGGCTGTCCAGGGCCATTAAAGCCTGCCCTCAGGTTCTCACAATTATAAAAATGAGCCCTATGAAGACATCATCAGTCTGTTCAGGAAGGCAAAGAGATAAGTTATATCAGTAAGACCACGCTAATACTCTGAAACTCATCTTTCTGCACCAAAAATAAGCACATGGCTAACTTTTCCTCCTCTTGCTGCTTGCCATATGGATAGGTAGGCAATTTCTCCCTCTTCGGTTATTAATCTGAATGGCTCATAAGCACTACTGTTCTCCTTAAGCTTTTGGTAGTTACTGCATGTGCATACATACACATATACACACACACTTATAGAACCACAGAATCATAGAATAGTTAGGGTTGGAAAGGACCTTAAGGTCATCTAGTTCCAGCCCCCAGCCATAGCCAGGGGCACCTCACACTAAACCATGTCATCCAGTGTCCTGTCCAACCTGGCCTCGAACACCATCAGGGATGGAGCGTTCACAACTTCCCTGGACAACTCATTCGAGTGCCTCACCACCCTTACAGTAAAGAACTTCTTCCTTATATCTAACCTAAACTTCCCCTGTTTAAGTTTGAATCTGTTATCCCTTGTCCTATCACTACAGTCCCTAACGACGAGTCCCTCCTCAGCATCCCTATAGGCCCCCTTCAGATACTGGAAGGCTTCTATGAGGTCTGCAAGCAGCTTCTCTTCTCTAGGCTGAACAGCCCCAACTTTCTCACCCTGTTTTCATACGGGAGGTGCTCCAGTGCCCTGATCATCCTCGCGGCCCCCCTCTGGACTTGTTCCAACAGTTCCATGTCCTTTTTATGCTGAGGACACCAGAACTGCACACAATACTCCAAGTGAGGTCTCACGAGAGCAGAGTAGAGGGGCAGGATCACCTCCTTTGACCTGCTGTTCACGTTCCTTTTGATGGAGCCCAGGATACGGTTGGCTTTCTGGGCTGTGAGTGCACACTGCCAACGCATGTTCATTTTCTCATCAACCAGAATATGTACATATATTATGCACATATATATGTATGCATATGAAATGACTGGCAGCTAACCTGGGCTCTCAGGCCCTAGCTGAAGGACCAGTGAAATCAGCAAAATTCTTCTCATTCACTTCTATAGTCTGAATCATGAGTCAGTATGCTAAACGAAGCTAAAAGGAAGAATGGAAGAAAGGGAGGATATGTTGGGTAAGATCTTCTTGAGGAACAGTCCTTGAAAGTTTTCTAGCATAAGATAAATAAAAAATTTGCTTCTTAACAGTGTGGAATTGAGTCTTGATTGTTGTCCTTTGAAAGCAGCGCAGACAACATGGTTCTCAGGAGTAATAGCTGTTATTATAGGAATAACTACAGTAGACACTACAGATTGTTGGAGGTGCGTTCAGGAACCACTTACAGTTTTTAACATTTCATTCAGCTCAACCAAATTGAACTGCCTGTAAAACAGCTCTGCATCTAATGGAAAAATGTGTTTACAAGAGTAACCATAAAGATCAATTTATCTGATGTGCAACCGATGCCACTCAAATATAAAAGCAATTTTCTTCTGCATGAAATGGGATCTCTATTTGGTCCTTTCTTCTCTCCTGGCAGTGATCTGACCAATGCAATCTTTGTTTGTTTGGGTTTAAAAAACTTAAAACCTAAACTTGACACTGGCAGTTCTTAAATCTGGGTTGTAGGGACAGGTAAGACAGTTACCTGAATCACAGGAGCAGGTTTGTATCCATTACCTCATCACATCACTCTCCTGATAGAAAAGCAGAAAACAAATCTGTTTGGCCTGATAGAACCTTTTATCATGCTCTGGGCAAGAGGAGACTGAATGTAGCTGTATAGCTCCCTCCAATAAAACCTAGAAAATTAAATTCCCACGAGTTTCTCGCTGATATGTCCTCTAGGCAAAGCAGTTGCAGAGACCACATGACAAGGCTATGAAAGTCTAAGATCTCAATTATTCTCAAGAGAGAGAAAATGCTTCAAGCCTCGTGTGAGGATAAGCTGTTCCCTATCACCTTGTCTGACCCTCTGTACCTCTTCTGGCACCATAAATTCTTAAGGCTGCTTCATTCCACTGGCACCTCTTATGATCCCCTTTCTTCCAGCTGACAAATAAGCAAATAAAAATAGGTAACAATACAGAATGTAAAAATTAGGGGTGGCAGCTGCAGCGGATACTGCCCAGGTGCCACGTGAAGCAATAGGGACAGCAGCTTGCACAGCCTGGAGTGCCAGGCAAGTCTCACAGGCATTGACTTTCAAACCTAAATGTTTCAAAATGTCCCAGATAAATTTCTGCTCCTCCTAGGAATTTTCTGCACATTCAAAATATCTTTGCTCTTCTGAAGCCTCAAATAGGCTACAAATCCATTGCTAAATGTTTCCTTAAGTTTGGTGTGAGGCTGCCTCCTTCCAAACTCATCATTCTCTTCCACACCTAAAAGCAAGGTGTACGCAATTACTTGTTCTATTGTTTGCTTTTAATTTAATTAACTTGAAAAAATATAGCAAAACCTTCCTGACCGAAAGACCTTTCAACACACATGAACTTTACTCAACCTTACCTCGGTTCTACTTCAGTAATTGGTTCAAGTCCTGGTTCTGCCAGCCGCCAGAGTGAAAACTTTGACTATTTGTGAAGACATGCATTATAATACTGGTTTATAATTCTCTGCTCTCAGCTGCACAATCTACCCACAAGGAGAATACTCCGCCAGGTCCACCAGAACATCCTCAGAGAGCTAGTCTATGCGCAACTTCAAAAAGGAAATGGAAGACAATAAGAAAGTCCATATTCCTAGAAACTCCAAAGACTTTATTAATAGAGAGAAGTGTTTGATAGTCAGGATTTATATATCCACTTTATCTGATTAGAAAGAAAAGCAAGATTCACTCTATCATTTATATTTCAATGCCAGTGTTATAGGCAGAAAGGGCTTCAAGCAGATAACTTCTTTCCATTGGATTTTTCATCCATGATTCACAGGACAGTACTGCTGCCAGTTACATTTTTTAACAGAAACGGAAAACAAGTTAGCCTGGGAATGGCTGCATCTATTCTGGGTTCAAATGAGTTTAAGTCACTTTTCTTCACAGATCAGTTTTAAAATGATTTGTTTTGGAGAAATTGGAAGCCAGTTTCTTTAACCTCTAGTCTACTAACATGGGCATAGTAGTAATGAAGATGTATCTGTACTTTCCAGTGACTGGTGAAATAATGGGGGTTTTATACAGAAGAATTTTTATATTAATTCTAAATGAGATAGGAGCTTGAAAAGATATTTTAAGAAATAAAATCCATTAGATGAAGGAACTGTTTTCCCCAAGCATGCAAACATTTAAATAACTAACTGACATTCTTGTCTGAGCTCAGATTGGATCCTTTATCCTTCTCTATCTCCCTTGTTGCAAGGATTCATTTATTTAGGAATTTTATTTACTGTCCAATAAATATTTACTGTACTGGAAGCTAAAGTACACCCAGTTTAGTGTGCTATGCTGAGTAACGGTCAATGTCCTTGTTTTCAAAGACCAGTGTCCAAATAAAAGTACTGCAGAGTTAAGTTGAAGACATACCTAAAACAATGTAGTTATGTGGAAGAACGAAATGTAGAGGAGAAACCTTTCTGTGGAAATTTAGACAGTGAAAAAGGTAATTTAATTCTGCTTACCCAAGAAAAATTTAGATAACTGGAGGCAAGGAAAAAAAATCCACCCAGAAGAATATCTTGGTTTTCTTGTTCCAAGGCATTCCAAAACTATGTGTCCTTGGAACAGCCTGAATAAAAAATCCCCCTTTTACAAAGCTTTCCTGGCACCCTGCTCTCCCAGCTAATGCTGCATTCACATTCTTTTAGCCCCACACATTGCTAAATAAATGACTTCCACTTACAAAAGCAAAATCTTGTTTGTACAAGTGTTTCCTACCTGCTGGAATGTGTCAGGGCCCTGGGAGCACCAGCAGATCCTACTTGCCCCCATCAACATCATCTGGAGCCTCCATCCATGCACTGTTGTCTCCCTGGCCCAGGAACTGCATTTAAGCTCCAGGCCTTGCTCTCAGCCCTTATGTGAGCTGTACACAGCTTGGTGCCTTATTGCTCCTGTTTTGCTCTCAGATCTATCTCAGTACTTGGGACTCATACAATGACAACTAGACCTGCTTTCCAGACCTGCTCAAAGGACACTGCTCCTGCCCACTCACCTTCCCTTGCAGAGCATCCCTTTCTTGCTTCTCCCTGACAGCCTGTTTAGTAAGTAATGCATAAGAAAAGCAAATTGTTGTAAAGGGATGAAGTTGAAAAACAACAAAACCCTCCCAAAGGGGAAGGGGGCTGAAGAAATTTGCAACCACAAATCTCCCAGGTAACCTGAGCAGTCAGAGAAGGAAGGACCTAGTCATGGTTGCCAATTTGTTCATTGCTGGATCTAAAGCTACCGCTGGAATCCTTCAGTGGGCTTTGATCTACATAATGACATTTTCAGCTGCCCAAGGTGCATGCCTGCTGACATCTTGTGAGAGAAAGCCATTGCTTAATAACCAAGCTGGATCTAAACAGTAGATGGAAGTCCTAAACCCTTTATTTTGCGAAGGGTCTATGTTGCTTAGTTTGGCCCTTCTCCATCCATATACAATGTAAGTTTTAAGTTTTATTGTATTTACTTATTTGTAATATATAGAGAACTAACAGTTGGTGTCACAAACCATGTATGAAATCTCACTTACAAATACGAAAGATGTGATCTTTCATTGCATACATTGTTCTTAACTCTCACCCTAGCGAGCATTCTCAAAAACTTCCATCATTTGTAGGTTTACCAGAATTCAATTGCTTTCTTAAGTCAGAACATAAAGGATATAAAGGGATAGTGTTCTGTAATCCGAATAACTCCTACATTCTGATCATTGGCCCAGAAACAGATTAGAGATCTATATCCTAGATACCATAGATTCATTTCCTGATCTTAAAAAAAATCCTTCTAGCTATATTTTAAGTATGTATCATCTTGCAGACAACAGGCAAACTAAAATTAAACCTGCCCAAAGAAGCTTAAATAAGCCTGCTCACAGATGTACTTTGTTACTCATGCTTATAGTTCATGCCATGAATTTAGTGTGTTAAATACACAAGTGATTATAGTCACATGGCAGTGTAGGCTTTTTCCATCCCATATGATACGCACAGGATACCACAAAGACTTAAGTATATGTTGATTTCAAAGTAAAACACCACAAACTCCCAATAAGAATGAAAAGGTCAGTTTTGCTGTAGATAACATCAGTGTAACTTAGTACAGTCACAGTATGCTTGCTGCAGATTGAAAAATAATGTAATGCTGTACCAAACTTCACCCCAAGAACTTCTGTACCGTAATTTCTTATGGTTTCTGAAATTTACCACCAGACCCTGTCAGAGCCTACCCAGAAACCAGAATAGGAATCAGTGAATCATTCCCAGTTCCAAGAACCAAGCCACAAGCAGTTTCTAGGTAATGAATATAGAGAAAATATACTCCATAGAAAAGAGAAACTGAGAACGCTGTGACATCCACAATGACTGAGTTAGGATTGCTTATTCTAGAGAGGAAGTGGCTGATGCATGATAATGAATTTAAAAAACATAAAGGGCTGCTGCAGAGCTCTGGGCATACCAGATGGGGCAAGATGCAGTGCTGTGAAATTATAGCAAAGATCTAAAAGGGGCATTTGGGAAAACTTTTTCGGGAAGCAAACTGATCCATGTAATAGATGGCCTGGAACATCTAAGATGACTGAAGAGGTCTTGGGGTCCCTATCACAGAGGATTTCTAACAACAGGTTGAATAAACACCCTCAGTGGAAGAGAGATCTATTGATCTTTCTTGGACTATGTGAATGGATCCACCTTCAGATTGCCGCTGTAAAGCCTACTTTGACAAGATGGAAAGAGGGGGAAATATGAGGTACCAGGATCAAATAATGAGGAACAGATATATTCTGATTTTGCGCTTTGACTGTAGTGCTACTTTTAACAGCAGATGTGCATCTCTGAACTTCTCAGACTTGCAGTGAAGGTACTGTCCTTTACATTGGTGACACTGGCATCAGCATCCTGGTAACTCTCTACAAAGAAGCCATCATCACATTTTGTGTGGACTAATGACAGTGTCTTGTTAACCAAGTGACAGAAACTTTCAAAATTCCAGATAGGTATGGAAGTCTCACAGAGGCTTCAGTAAACTTCCATGATTTTGCATTAATTACAAATATTGGTTACAGAACACAAGAAAATCCTTTACTGCCACTTTCAACATCGGTTGCATTTGCTGAATCACAGGCTACCAGATTTGAACATTAACTGAATGAAGTTTTTTGGGGGTTTTTTTGTAAACAGTAAGGCACATTCCCAGTACCCGTACAATGTTTTAGAAGTCACTGTTCTCAAGTGTGAACTACAGCTTAAGAGAGAAATAAGAGTATTTGTTTAACAGCTTTCAAGAGTAGACTATAACCAACAAGAGGTCATGCAGGGATGCATCTGCAAATGTAGGAAAGCAGTTCTTCTGACATTCACATAGACAAAAGTGGCTCAAAAAAACTGGGAAGGTGCCTTGTTGGAGCCACCTCTACATCAACCCAAGACAACTACAATGGGAGAAACCGTACTGTCAGTATATGTCTACTACAGCTTCTTGGTTTTGCTCTATTCCTACTCTTTCCACTTTTACTGAAGCAGATGTTGATCTGACAAAGAATAAGGAGCTAGGAGAGATAACCATGAAAAGTGACAAGCCAGCAGCAGGGTGAGAGGACTTTAAAGGAAATACACTTTGATAAAAGTCTGGATTGCCAAGACTACTGTTACCAGAGAAAAGGAAGAGAATGTCAGGCTGAGAATTAAATTGCAGGATGACTCTTGGTGAAAGCTTAGCTATTGTATTTGCTCTGCAGCAAGAATAAGCGAGAACCTACAGATAAAGCTAAACTCAAAGTGAGCTCTTTCACAAGTAGGACAATGATCTCCACAGGGACTTAGATAAAATGATTTGCAGAAGGAGGGAGTGTTCAGCCACCTGCTTTTACTGCACAGGTGGCTGAACACCGGAACACGTTGTGCAGACAAGTTGTGGCGCCTCCGTTCTTGGATATATTTAAAACCTAACTGGCCCTGGGCAACCTGCTCTAGTTGACCCCGCTTTAAGCAGCATGGTTAGACTAGAAGGCCTCCAGAGGTCACATTCACCCTTAACTGTTGTGTTCAGCTACAATGAATTTAACACAATGCTAGAATATAAATTTTAGCCAAGGTTTTCTTCCTGATAGAAGACAGAAATAAAAAGGTAGATTTCTTAGTTCAATAACTGACAAATAAGTGGATAATTTTGAATATGGATCATAGCAAAAAATGTGGCAGAAAAGAGGCATTTTGGCCTCCCACATGCAGAAAACATACAGAGAGGATTTGGAAGATCTTCTGAAGATACACCAAGGGGAATGATCAGAGAGAGAGTTACAACTAGGAAATCACTGGAGTCAAGGGAGCAGGAGGTTTTAAAACTGTGTTTCAGTATGGTCGGGGACCTTGAGGATGAAGTTCCATTCTTGACTGCTTGTTCATTGTAGACTTTGGCAAGAACAACTATCAACTCAGGAAATAGCTCACATATTTTGCTTTACTTAAGTGCTGACTAAAATATTAAAGCAATGCTTTGTTTTGGTTTTGGCTTTTTTTTTCTAACCACTAATCATCTTTTATAATTCAAGTTATTCCTAAACACAGAAGTTTCTGGGTAAAGTTTCTGAAAGCACGTAGGTGCCTTAGACACTTCTAAAAAAGCTCATCTCTTGCTGTGCACTGTCAGTATTGTAGACAGCAGAGCACTTAATTTGGTCCAGACATTCCTGGGTAACTGAAAGCATGATTGCAGCATATCTCTGATGTAACTCTAGAAAACACCAATACGATTTTGCACTTATTCCCATTCCTGACGTTTCCTCTGTACTGCTGCTGTCTGGCCTGTGCTGCTAATGGTTTGCTGTCTTTCACAACTGAAGGACAGTCACGTGAAGGTCTCCACAGCTCTTGGCTTACAGTATCAGGTGGGAATTTATCCAAGGTGCTTAGTTTCTGATATATTTAAGATCAGAGCAGACTATAATCAAACCATATAAAGGACTGCTAATGCCAGGAACAAGTGCCAAAACAATTCTGGAAAACAATGCTTATGTTAAGATTTCCTGAGACAGTTTGGTTTTATTTATTAACTGAAGGAATATTTTCCCTCATGCCAACACTGATGTGTGATCATATATGTAAAAATCTACTTTCTAAATTCTGGTGACATTCCAGGAAAGAGTTATACAGGCTCCGTGTATAAGCTTATAATGGAATCCATGTTCAATTCTGCTTTAAGAATGTTTTGCTAGTGCTGAATTCAGTGGGATCCATAATGACTGGAGGTTTACCTTCTTTATCCACTGCAGAAATGCAACTCGTATGGGCAGATCAGCATTTCTTAGAGGTTTATGTTTATACTTTTCTCTATTTGTGCTGATTGTTCACTTGATGAACAGCTTGGACTGGCTTTTCAAAGAGCCTGAGGACTTAAAATACCAAACAGAGCTGCAATCTGTTAGCTACAAAGAGAAGAGAAAGCTTGTGACTTCTCTTGAAAAGAAGAACTAAGGATCCAATAATTCAGAAGTTCCTGTTGAAAAATGTGGCCCAAAGATGTGAAGCAGTGGTTAATATAATCAGTCACATGAAAGAAGTCTTGCTTGGTGGCCTGAGCATGGGGTGCAGAAAGCCCAGAGTAGCTTTGGTCTTGGCTAGTCTAGGAAGCTCAGGTCTTGATCTCATGAGGCACCCACTGACTTCTACAGGCTTCCTTACGCAGATTAGGGACACGTTTAAATGACCAACTAGATTGAAGCCAGAATGTACAGTACTGTGTAATCAAGCCCAGAAATTTACGGTAACACTAACCTGACTCAGTTGTGATTGGAAATAATCTCTGTGTAAATACTGCTCAGAAATTATTTGGATACTGACCCTGCTAGCTGCTTGGCAGAAATTAATCCCTTTTTTCTATACAACCCCTTTCATTTCAGTAAGGCTTTGCCACTAATGTCTCCCATAACTCCAGTTCTGGTATTAAATCCTTTTTGCATTGCTCTCTGGAAACAAAGGAGGGTAACAAAACTCTTCTTCTTTGCACCTGCAATAGATTTTTGGCAGGCTTCCTCAGAACAGTTTGGTCTTGCACTGCCCCCTCCTCTCTTTCTTTCCTAAGTCTGTGCATCCTGACTGACCTCAATACAGTCTTTAACACTTTGAAATTCATAATTGCTGGGTCCTTGTTCTTTTTCTTAGCTTATCCTTTGATCACTGTTCTTATTAGATTATGCCTGGGAACAGAGAGATCTGGTGCTATACTTACTTATTGTTCCATGTAATGGAGCTATTCACTACACTTTTCTATTGAGGAAGTTCACCACATTTCCAAACACTCTCTAAAACTCTTTAAATTGATAAATAAACCCTGATAACACTCCAGAAATTACTGAAGTGCAGCAGGCTCACTTTTTTTTTTTTGATTCCATACAAGTGCTGATTTACAGATTTGAATTTAAAGTTACTAATAAATCTTTCTCCTTAAATAAGGAAAAAAAAGTCCTGGTAGAAACCACATTTTTCCATCTTTCTTCCAGGTTCAGTGGTCTGCACAGGGTAAAACACTAGGTGGAATTACTTCTCATCTACTTTCAGATGCCTGAGGCTGTTGAGTCAACACAACCAGATCTGACACCACATCTTAGACTCTCCTACTTCACTTCAGAATGGTGCTGTATCCAGGGTTCAGCAGTAGCAGTCATTTTTCTCCTCCTTAGTAGCTGGTGCAGTGCTGTGGTTTTGACTTTCAGGCTGATAACAGCGCTGATAACACCGATGTTTCCAGTTGCTGCTCAGTAATGTTTACTCTGACCAAGGACTTTCTGAGTCTCATGCTCTG
>WYDI02004821.1:0-24641 GCA_009867235.2 Psittacus erithacus
AATCCCTTCCTGTTATCTTTCACATCCCTAGCCAAGTTTAATTCTAACTGGGCCTTAGCTTTCCTAACCTGGTCCCTCTCTTCCCGGAGAACACCCCTATATTCTTCCCAGGCCTACAATTCATGTAGGATTGATTCAGATCTGGACATTCAGCTGTACCGGCAAAAATAGGGATGATACAGATATTCCTGTGTTTCTAGAGGGGAACATCTAGTGCAACACTACAGTGTTAAAAGCTTAGAAGAAAGGGGAATTAAGGGAGAAGAGAACTGGGAGGAAGAAAAACACTTTGAGTTTATTACAGGCAATGTTCATAAAATACTCAGTGCTTGAACTCTGAGTATGTGGACAGAATTTCCTCTCACTTCTGAATGACCTACTGCACAAACATTGACTTGTTGATGTATAATAGCTGCCTTCAAACAGGGTATTATTCAGCAGTCTAAAATAATCTAAACCTCATTTGAAATAGCCAGGTTAATCCCCATCACCTGTGAGAGAGGAATAAAAAAATAAATTATTCACAAGTTATTACTTCCTTAGCAAAGTGCCATGGATTTTTGCAACTGTTAATGTGGAATCAATTAAACTGCTGTGCTATTCCCTTAGTCTTAAAGTACTTAGCTTTCAAGTTTGGGCTTAAGCATAGACAGTGGTGGACTCTTCACAGCATAAATTCACAGCACCGTGAGGGCTGTTTTTTAAGATGTTTTGGACCAATAAGGAGTTATTTAGAAAATAAGCCAATTGAAGGCAAAAAGGAGAGAATATTTTCATTTAAAGAAGATGGCTTGGATATATGGGGTTTGATTTTGACTTAAATCACACTAAGCTGGTATGAATGATGAGATGTGGATAGACATACAAAGCTCACTGGAAAGAAACAGCTGCATTTGGATAGTTTATATGAGATAGAAGCAACATAGGTCATACTTGTATGATACCAAAATCCTTCTGACATGAAACAACATTAATTGGATGTATTCAGTCAAAAAAAAATAATTCTTTACCTTTAAAGAAATGGCAAACAGAAATGTGTTACTGAGCAAAACAGCCAGCTCTGGTATTCCCCCTGCACTGTTATAAGGGCCAGGTCACCCACAGCCAGGTTTTCCACCTGCCAGTAAACAAGTGCTTCTTCAAGTAAACTGCACAAACTCCCTTCATAAAGACACATCCTCGTAGCCTGTTTTTCAGCTCTTTGACCTATGTTGGAGGGAGGCAGGAGACAGCAGTGTGCTAGGAAAACATCTTCCTGAATAGGGAGGGCTGAAGGTCAGTCGTTTCCTCCTCAAGGCAGGGAGAGGTGGGGGAAACAGTTGGCTTTGTAGTCAGAGGCAGTAGAAGTTCATGCAGTTATTCCTTTGAGATTTTGCCTCCTGTTCAGAGGTGACTGCACAAGCTAACTGACCTCTGTCATGGTGTGTGCTGGGGAACAGGCATACTTAGCAATTTGAAGCCTTCTCTTGGGCATGTTCACTAGTAAGGTGATTTCATGGTTACCCAGAGGGTCTCTGCTAAACCATGGTTTTGTCACAAGGAGAATATAGTTCACAGGTATTCCTTTGAGTCCACTGGGCCTACTACTGGCTTTCCTCCACTATTCTTGACCTCCCTGCTTCTACCTATTCTCCAAAATGTGCTTTTGAGAGGTGAAAGTGGATACTTTTGTCTGTGTATTTTGCTGTCAGTGATCACAATAACAGCTAATCTCACAGCATTTTAAACATGGTGATGCCAGCTGTACATTTAACAGCCTTCAGAGCCACTAATAGGATATTTCTTTTGCCAACAAAAAGAATATAAATGCTTGTCAGACAGCTTTAGAAGCAGGTGTGTAATGTGCTGGATCTGAAAAGAGAGCGTTTCATTTTCAACCCTGTCAGCCAGCAAAACCGTGCTGAGCTTTTCCAGTCCTTCATATCCCAGAAGGGTATTACACTGAGCTAGCAACTGGCCTTGGAGAAGGAAAGAGTGAAATCCAAGAGCAGAGACTGGCACTCTACATGACCCTGACCCAACAAAGCAGCTAGGGTGCATCAGCTCTGCCAATAGCTGCAAATGGGTTCCTCTGGAGTCAGCTTCTTGTTTCATGTATCATGTAAGCCTATAACCGTAACTAAACTAAACATCAACAAGTTAGAATTTTTGGAAACACTTTTGATTCACTCTTTTACCCTATGAAACCCCATTGCTGTTACTGCTGGAGAGAATTCAGCCGTTATTCAAGTCAGAGTTCTTGCTTATTTTCTCATTTATTCCTAATCATCTTGATTTCCTTTGGTTTGTTTTGAGAGGGGAGAGGAAAGTAATGCTCACAGGTGCCAAAGCACCTCAGTTTCTGAGGGCTAAATAATTTCCGTGACTCATGTTACTCCTCTTGGAAGAGCAGGAATGAGGAGGATGGCTGTGGAGAGAGATGGTCTGGCCAGGTAGCCCACATGCTACAAGAATAGACAGCAGACAGTGAGAATGTAAGAGAGAGCAGTGGGCAGCTATCATCATGAACACTGGCCTTTTATGAGGGAGAGTAGTGAGTGGACTGAAACAGAGGAGCAGTGCGTTTTGTGATGGTGGAAGAGGGAGGACAGAGGTGAACATAGTTGTGGGGGGCAAGGTGGAAGCTTGGGCTAGGCAAGGGAAAGTACCAGGAGGCAGGACTGTCTGATCAAGAAAAGGTGGCTTCCATTGGAGCTCCTTGTCTTTATGTGCTATTAGAGCCAAGTCATCCTAATTGGTTTTCCACCTCAAAATTTCAAAACTTCCCCACTACAATCCCAAAGAGATTATCTTACAGAGACACCAAGTCTTCCTGAGCAATGACACTCACCTGCCAGAACTGCCTTCTGTAGGTAGACTTCTGCAGATCTCTCGAGTGAAAGTCTACAGATAAGCATGGGTCTACTTATCCCATGGTCTTTACTTCAGAAAGACTTGACCCTTTGAATGTGTCGAGCAAACACTTCTAGTTTTGGTAATCAGTTATCGATCCCCCAAATTCATATTGTCCAGATACTTTCCTGTAATGCATTGTGGTGTTGCCCATAATATAAAACTGAAAGAGTGGGTGCTGGGCTCTCAAGGTCTTGGCTCAGTCACTTAACCCCAAATAGTATCTCTTGCATTAGTCTTTGTGGATGGCTTTCACAGGGGAAAGTCTCTACATCAGATACAGCAAGCGTAGAAGCTGCATATTAGGTCCTGTCCCCCACTAACAGACCACAGCTAGAGACTCTTGGGTCTGTGCGCAGCTGGAGCTATAAGCAGCATAAATGATAAGTCATATAGACTGAATAAAGAGATGTTTGTCCTAATCTTGTGGAGCAGTGCTCAAACACAGCTTAAGTAGACCATGGGCTGCCCTGTCTGTATTTTCACAGCTTCTGCTTCAGGGTCCTCCAGCACCTCGGCTTTGTTTGTATTGTGCCTGCCTGGGCTTTATAAGTAAAACTGTTCTGCGACCTCTTCATATTTGGCACTTTTTTTGAAACTCTGTTTAACATCCCTAGCAGATTAGTGTTGTCTTTGTTTTTAGCCATGCTTCCTGGAGGTGAAAGTTTTGCTTTTATTCAGGCAAATGCCAGGACAACAGTATCTTAACAACTTGAAAGCTCATCTGTTTGTTACAGGCTCTTCTAGCACAAACTCATTTTAAGGAATGGTGAGCCTGACAAGAATAATTGTCTTTAATTTTCTGATAGTTACAGAAACCCATTACAAATTTGTAGCAACAGATAAGGGCAACAAGGGAGAGAAGTCCTGGATCCATCTCCAGACACCACGGAACTGGCAATTCTAGATACCATTTGCAGCAACTGCTTACAGTGACAGCTATGATGCCACCATGCTGAGTGCAAGCAGATGCATCTAATCACAAAGCTGCTACATCTGCTCCAGAAGGGTGACCACAAACACTAGGACTTGTTTCTAAGGGTAGTATACTAGTAACAGTCATTTAGTGAGGTTTTTTTACTTAATTCAAAACCAGGCATCATCAGTTAGCAGACATTATACGAGACTTGCTTTAAGGGTTTTCTATTTCAACACATTCTTCCTATGCCTATGTAACTGAAAAGGAGAATGGAATAGAGCTGACTTTCTAGCATGTGTTAGGCTGAAGAACACAGTGGATGGAAGAAGCACGTGTATGTGCTTGTACCTAGAAACTAGATAAGCCATTTATCAGCTGGACCTGGTTATTAACTAAACCTAACAAAATGGTAGGGACAGGGGTATATTGTGAACAACCTCTTCCTGACGGGAAGCCACTTTTTCTGCTTTGTGTATATTCATCAATAAAGTGACATTGCATGTGTGTTTGTGTGAGTTTTGGGAAGTCAGCACTGGCATGGATTACAGATTTTTAAACACAGCCATCCCTATAAATAAATAAACTGAAAATTTTAGTTAGAGAAAACTCAACTGATGATAGGTGTAGTACCAGACCTTTATTGTAGGGCTGCAGGAATTCAGTCAAATGATCAGAGTAAAGAGTCTTGTTTAAATGAATGAAGTTAGCATGCTTTTAAAACTATACAAAAGGTACTTCTGAGTGTTGCCCCTAAGACTACAGACTGTGAGCCAGGGAACATCTGATTGCTCACTAAAGTGTCAAGAGAGGAAGAAGTGGGGTGATAAGACGAAAGAGTAGATACTCAGCTGCTTTGCTTAGCCCTTGTGATGCAAACTCTTGACGTTGTTGTTCTGAAAAAGTTTCAAGGGAAGAATTGACCTCATCTGTGCCCTTTGTGACCCTCAGTGATAACCACAAGGCTCTGCTTCTCCAATCTGCTTAAAAGGTAGCAAAGACATGTTGTTGCAAGAGGTCATGAGAAAAACTTGTTTATTTTGGGGTTGGGGTTTTTTTGGTGCAAAACACCACAAATGGCGATGTGTCACTCCCTGAAGGATGAGGTGTTGATACAAGCACCTATCTACATCACTGAGGGGTGGAGGGTTGAGGGAGCTGAGATCATCTTCTCGTGTTTAAAACAGGAACTCAGACTTATGGAGAGCTAACAACATACATTTTTACCTTCCAGAGTTCTTCAGTCTTAAAATAAAGAATGGCCTCCAAATTATAATTTATGGCTATGTTCCAGTAAATAGTTTGCATTATTTAATCTAAAAACTGGTATTAACAAAAATATTAAGAGGGAAGAGGGAGGCTCATAATTATTATTGCAGCGTTAGCTTTCATTCATGTAACACAGCTGGAGTTACAGTACTAACAACAGTAAAATTGGTGAACGATTAGAAAAGATATCATGCCAGGATTGTCTCTCCTGGGGTTATATATATATATATATGTGCTTCTGGTGGGTTGACTTTAATTCTACTTTTCACCTTTTACATATTTAAAAGTTTGCTTATCCAGATATCCCCCAAAGGCCAGGATTTCCAAAAAGTTAAAGGTTCAAGTCTCTGAATGACTGCAGCTGACCCCATCTCCGCTATGGGGAAAAGTAACTAATAGCTAAACACCTACAGAACAAGCTCCATGAGCTGGGAGAAGGCTCTAAGGAATCAAACCCACTCTTTCATGAGCATGGATTCTGAAAGACACTCTCGGTTTTGTATTCAGAATTAGTGTTGTAACCAACACATCTTCTCTGTAGGCTGACCTCAGTAGAACTAAGACTTTATAAACTGAAATGAAAGTGAGCACATCATTCTTAGCATGGTGTGCCCTTCTTTTGCTTCTACTCCACTGCAGTTATGTTGGTTATAACCATAAGCTGCAGGTTGTTTCCCATAGTCTGAGCACAATTTAGTCGTTTACTGGTGTAATGGAGCTTAAACAGAAGATTCAGGCTTTTAAAGTTGAAGCTTGATAGCACTGAGCACTTTCATTTCCTCTTTTCAAACATACAATCACTGCTCAGAGCCCTTTGTGGGAAATTCTTCATCCATTTTTATGTAATCCTGGTAAGAAGATCTTGGCCCAAGTCTATCATCAAGTTAATATATGAGAGATGTGATTTCATCTGCATAATTCGTGTGCCTGCAAGAAGTCATTTTCCTAGAAGCACCAGAGGCAGTTCTAGGCAGCCATACCTTCAGGCTGTGCTTTCTAATTTAAAGATAAAAAGGCAATTGGTGGCTATTCATGCCTTAAAGCTAGAACTGCAAAGGACAGAGAGAAACCCTTACTGTCATGTAAGTCTTTCAAGACTCATCCCTTTTTGTAATATCATGTGTTTATTCTTGGAATATATTTTACTTTCTGTGTATAAATATATGTAAGTTTGTACACATATATTTGCACCAAAGGATGCTGAAAAGATGAAGGTCTGTGGACTTCACATAACGAAACTATAAAAAGACCGTAACACCCAGCATTCATATTATCACCATCACAAAATCAAAACATGTAAAAGTAAACAAACCAAAAATACTGCAAATTTCTCTTAGTCTTGGCTGAAAAAGTAGCTCTGGAGTTTTTCAAAGGCTTCTATTAATAAAACATTTATGTAGCTTTTTCTTTTTCTAATCTCATTTCTTCACAGTTTTGTCTTGAGAAGTAACTATTAGAGAGTGTCCACCACCCTCATCCTCTGGAGAAAGAGATCTCTGCAACATGAACTTCCAATCTCACTTTGTTACAAAATGCTAGGCGTTGGGACATAAGTTGAGCACAGTGAGGGAGCTTTTGAAGAGTGCACTAATAGAAATGAAGTAGCTGAGTGAATTCAGAGGAATAGTCTTGATTCACTACTGCTGATGCATGGGGCAGGAGTGGGGGAACTCAGAGCCAGGCAGGACCTCTACATCCCAAGCATTGTCTGCTTGCAGCTCCAGTGGGTTCCTGGGTAATACCCCATCACTGCACAACGCTGTTGCTGCTGTACCATAGCAAGAGTGCTCCAGTCTGCGTTCTCAAAAAGCATAGCACACAGGTTAGCCTTAACTGACCCATCTTAGTATTTGCAGCAAATGAGCCATTCAAACCTTGGCTGGAAAAGCAACACAAGGAATTAGCTAGGTTGGGTGTGATGCTTGAGCTGGCTCGCTTGCCTGTGACCTGTATAAACTGCAGTCTCAGCATTCCTGCAGCACACAGAGCTAGAAATCACTATATCTGCTTCTAATGAATGTAGGCTGTGTCCACACTTGGCAGGTTTCTTCACCTCTGCTGATTAGACTAATAACAGATATTCTCTCTGAGTTTTACCCTGCTTATATCCTGGCATTATCACAGCTCTGCTACTTGGGGTCAGACAGAGTAACTCTTTGAGATTAGGCAAAGCTATGGTGATATCAGAAGAAATACCTTGAGAATTATGGTCTTAAACCAATACAGAGTTTAAGGCCATGGAGTCGGTAGTTGACAGGGCTTTGCAGCTCCTGAGTGTCCTCTGTTTTCATTCAGTGACACAATGCACTGCCAGACATGTCCTACCAGTGAACTTGTTTGGCATCATCCTGTGCAGTGTTTCTTCCTGGGATGTGAGCTGTGCCTGGTCTTTGCAGGGGCAGTTCCTTCTTTTATAAAAACCTGCCTGTTTTGGCTGGGTTTTGAAGCCAGCCAGTCTTCTTAGATCAATACCAGCTCTTAAAAGCACTTCTGTGGACTAAGTGGGATTTTGAAAGCTATTGTGTGCCTTTCTTGCATGGATTTTACGTGTCTCCAGTTCTTACTTGATAAATCATAACAAATTGAGGATAATGTTTCATACTTTTTGCTGACTCGGTCATATTTTCAAAAGCTGTTTATTTTTAATATAAACAAATGAAATAACCTGCTTTGCCTTTTCGTATCTACAACACCACCCCACCCCACCCCCACCCTCCGTGTTTGCAAAACACTGCATCAGCCTAACAAAATACAGAGTGTGGTGCTTCCTGCTGTGACCCGAAATACTCGCTTGTGTGCTCCAGCCCAGCCATGGCAGTTTGCTGCTTTTGGCTATGAGCGGTGGATGCTTTATAGCAGTTAACTATTATGTTCCATATACACACGTTATCCTATCTACATTCCCTGCCAAAGCAGTTTCCTCTTGCAAAACTTCCTTTGTCATTTTCCCACATTTTTTCCATTTTTTTTTCTTTTTGTTTCCTCCTATCCAGCACCATTATCCGGTGTTCTGAAAAGCCAAAACAGCCCATTGCTCGTAAACCTTTCCTTCTTTTTCTCTTTTGCTGCACCTCTGTTGGATTTGATATCTGCAAGTCCTTATTTCCTATGTCTTACTTGTCATATTTCATTTTTGAAGTACCCATAGGTCATGTCTTTTCCAGATGCCATGTGCTATTTGTGTTATTTTTACATTGCAGCCTTATTCAATATATTTCCCATTGCTATCTTTGTCCACTCAATCTTCAGTAGGAAAAAATGGTTTGCAAGTATTACAATAAAGATTCAGCTAAATGCCTGGTATTACTTGACTAAGAAATGGTTGGATTTCCAGGCATGTTCTTTCATTAGGCAGTATGTCTCAATACTATGATAAAAGTCCTTTTAGTACAATTTGTCATATAAATGGCATCTTGCTTTTCCATTCCTTGCCAGTATTTGTTGTCCTTTAAAAGAAATAACAATAAAAAAACCTACATAAAAAAAAATCCCAAGAAAGTCAAAACCAGCTCCCAGTGAGTTCAATATAAGTTACCAGTAGTCAGATCTCATACAGTGCAACAGCTTAATCTGCTTCAAGATAGGAAGTTTTTGCAGGAGTGCTTTTCTTTGAGTTGAAATAGGCAATGAAAAGGGGATTTGGTGGCTAAAATCTTCTGCCCTGCTACAGTGAGTTGCAGAGTTCTAAGCTATGTTCAGTGTTTTAGAGTCCCCTGCATGGGGCAGTGTGCGGAAGGACTTGTCCATACTGACCTGGAAGTTGCCTGAGGGGAGCAGCACACTTTCTTGGGGCAATCAGGCATCAAATTTCGGTGGTATCTCTCCAATCCTCTCCATTTATTTAAATTTACTCACATAGTTCTTTGAGCTACCAAACAAAATCCATGCCTCAAACTTTTTATATGTGTTACAAACCTGCTGGAATAAATAAAGTCTATCAAGCATGTGTAATAAGTAAGGGGGAAGAGGGAAAGAAGAGGAAGGGAGGTATCATCACAAATATATTTTTATTTAGTCCATTAATCCATAAAATATTTTGGGAGCTCTGTAATAAGTGTGCATACTGCAAAGCCAACTCATTAGAAAAAACGTTGAAATATTTTGCAAAACATTTCTGACCTTGGATTTGTGAGTGCTGGGGAAGTTAATCTCTTACCAGCTTGCTACTGATCGCAGAGCAATGGTGTTACAAAGTCTGTAACAGGAATGATACGGATGTTGCACTTGCCAGAACTGTTTTGCTAATGATTTCTGAGCAGAAAACAGATTGGTTTGTGGCACGCAAGCCCTCTGCAGTTTTAGTTTAGCAGTAAAACCAGAGACCAACAAAAGGAATGCCTGAGTCTTGGCTACCTTGTTTCCTGTGTTATTTTCACTGGTGTTAAGTCAGAATGAAAATGTCACAGTTTGGATTATTCTGTCCTCTCAGAGCTGCAGCAAGTATCACAAGATGTGAAACATCAGTAGTTTCTACACCAGGCATTTAGATTTCATTGCACCTTGCCTGAGAGCAATGTTTAATCTAGGAAATGGAATCCCTGATTCTGGATCGGTGTTTCCAGAAGTGTCCTAGGAAATTAAATTAGAGTTCCCTGTTCATCAGCTTTGTCTCATTTAGCTACGGGGACCAAGAGACAGCAAAGTCAAGTGGTTTTCTTTTGGTTTGTGCCGCATAGCCCAATCTGACATGCAAGGAGATCAAAGCCCCTGTCTAGCAAAATCCTTGCTGGCCTTTCTGGCAGAAGAGAGGCATGACATGCAAGCGGCATGGCAGACCCCAGCAAGACCTGAGGTCAGTGGAGCCATCTGCAGACCAAGGCTGAAAGTCAGCACATCCTCCCCCTGTACCAGGGGACTTATGTGCGGCGGGGGTGAAGTGGCTGGCTGTACAAGCTGATACACTAAGTTTGCCTGCCAGGTATCTAAAGATTTTGTAAAACTTCAATGTTTCTGGGATTCATTCCAAATTGCTTTTCACATATCTGCGAGCACAATTTACATTTATTGACAGGCTTTTCTTGGGAGAGGCAAGTAGAAACTAGGACTGACCTGCAAAGACAAGAGCAGTTTCCCCTCTCACAGGGAGGAGAGGTAAGTGGCTGCAGCCCCAGTGACCCGCCAGCCGACCCCAGCTCTACCCCAGACCGTCCTTCCTGTTCATCACCCTGAGCTTCCAAGGAAAAATAATTTCATACAAATTTTAGAGGAACATCCAGTTAATCAAAACACAGCAGGCTGCCAGCGGAACCTGAACACAGCAGTGCTATCACACGCCATGGCAGTTCCAATTCTGCTGCTTCATTCTCTTGACAGAGATATTAACAAAAAGAGGAAAAGGGCTATTACCATGACAAAGGCTTTGACAGCGCAGGGAGAATGGCATGTTAACTCATCATCGGGCAGGGTGAAGCTGGCTGGTAACAGCTGTGCTCCTGCTCTGTACCACTCACAACACTTGAAATCTACCTCACTGCTGTGTGGGTTTGTCTGCTGTGGAGCAGGGCACGTTCTACCCACCTGGGTACTTGGGCATAGCAGCCGAGCGCCCCACTTCTAATAGCACAGGCTATTAAAAGATCATCTTCAGTCTGTTTTGTTTCAGATCTCTGAGTTAACACCCACTGATGTATGTATCAAGCAAGTGAAAATTTATGCTTTATTTAACGGACAGGGAGGTGCTTTTATTTTAAAGGGGAGTCAGCTTGTGCCGTATGTATAGAAGCACTGTCATCTGCTTTTATTGCGAGCAGATGTCAGAGTGTGTTTGACTTGGAAAAACCCTGGAGACTCAGAATTAGCTACACTAATAGAGGACATTTGGTAAACTGGGTGTATTTTAGTTATTTCAAGATCCAATTCAGATTGTGAGAAATAAGGATCAGCTTTCTCTGGGGCTTTTGGAAAGCTCTGGAAGCATGGACATTCCTCTGTTCGTTCCTCCCTGTCTGAGTTCAACTAATGATCTATGTTTGGGAGGCTGCTGTGTTTGCTTTCTGCCGTTTCCATGCCATGGGTCACTGTAGTAACAGCGCGCCGCAGTTAGCCCTGACACAGTGCGCTTAGCTAAAGGTGCGCTTGGCAGCACCTTTACTCTCCTAGTCTGTCTGTCAGACCTCTATCATTGAACTAGCCGAATGATGAGCAATTACAGCTTTGGATGGTACTCTGGCCATTTCTTTCTGTTAGGTCTTCAATTGCTGTTGCTGTTCTCTGGAGTCTGATATCCAGAATAATTTTCCTGACCTCCCTCTCCCAGTCTATTTAGGTCCTGAATCCCTTAAGCCAGGAACTGTCTTTCAGTCCACAAGCAAATCTGGGCTCGCTGTGTTCTTCATCAGTGTGAATAGTTACGCAGAGACCACCTTTGTCAGAAGGTGTAGCATTATCTGTTATATCAGATGGTGTAAATGTAGGTAGACAAGCCTTGGGTTGTTTATCAGGTCTGACAAAACAACAGCAAAGAAAACCCCAAAAGGTTTACACGTTCATGTTCACTGGAGGGTGTTCAGCTATCCAATCTTTTTAAGTGATTTTTCCAGAAAACAGAATAAATGTAAGCAACTGGTAAGTCCCTTTTTTGTTCTTTTCCCTTAGCAACTGAGGTTGGTGAATAAAGTCAATCCAAGCACAGGCTGCTGGCCAGGCTTTCTTCCCCCCTTACTGCTTGTACTGTTGCTTCCTCCACCGTGCAGGCACTGGCGCAGAGATGGACATCTTTGAGACCTTTCCTGAGAAGTTGTTCTGTCTCAAACCAAATCACTGGCCACCTTGTTCCTCCCAGAGTAGCCCCATGCTAATGCTAGCAGAAGTATTTCTGTGGCCATCCAGTGGACCAAGTTGGGAAACTGACCCAATTGAAAGATAAACAGAAGAGCATATTGTGTTTTGATTCCAGCTGAGTCAGTTTCCTAATCTAATGTGTTGAGGGGCTGCAACAATACAATTACAGGCAGGACAAAGTTGCAGGGGCAGGAGCAAGATCATTAGAGAAAAGGACAAAGTGAACCTGAAGACATGGAGGTTGAGCCGCATCCTTGGAGCTAGAAGCAGATCTCGGCTAGGGGAGAAAGTAGGGTATTGCGACAGCACTGGCTCATCCCAGGACAAGAGGGACTCTCTGCAGCAGCTCTGTGAGCAGACATCTCATTGGGAGATTCAGTAATAGTTACACACTTGGAAGCAGGGTGATGATCTCAATTAGGATCTCTAAATAACACCCCGTTGTCTCTCTGTCACTGCCTGGGATATGCAGCTGTGGGCTTTGGGAGTTAGATGTATTAGGGCTCTCCTGCATGGGAGGAGGCTGTGCTTTGGCTCCTGGGTGAGGCCGGTGGCTTTTCTGCTGTTCCTGTGGCGTGAGGGGGGAGCTGCTGTTTCTTGCTAGGGTGCATGGCTGTTGGTTTCACTGTGTTTTCTCAGGCTGCAAAACATTTAGAAGAAAAAAGGAACATGATCAGAGAAAGGATTTGAAAATGCAAGGAAGAAATAGGAACATCCTTTGCCACAGATGGGAGAACTTGCTTTGATCTACAGAGGAGTTTCTCTCTGGCATTTGTTTTGTTTGTCTGATGTGCCACCATCACCTTCCTCTGTCCCCTGTGTTTTCAGGGGCAGCACTGGGTGGTGGGTGCATGGGTGCTGCAGGGTCTTCTCACACTCTTGGGGCCTCCAGGACATCCCAAGGTTTCCATCAGCTCTTGAGAGGAGCTTGGGCTTGCAGCAGTTTAGAAAAAGGAACTGAATGGATGAAAACCTAGGTCTTGCTTTCTTTTGGCAGCTGTGCTGGCTGCCAGTGTTTTCCTCTTAATACCACCTTACTCCACCCCAGCACAACATCTAACCTAACAATTAAGAAGCTCTAGTTCCATGTTCTGTTGAAAAACCCAAAGCAAACAAAAACCACAAACATAGAAAAGATAGAGCTAAAACTTGGCTTTTGCAGGTGTTTTTTTTTAATGTCACTCTCAAGGAAGAGAAATTTTAACTCATAGGTAGATCACAGAGTCATAGAATGGTTTGGCTTGGAAGGGACCTTAAAGATCATCTAATAAATCTAGATAATCATCATCTAGATAATGCTAATGATTGCACAATTACATGAATAACAAAGTAGGAGCCCATAAGATGTACTATAAAGTGAATGTTTATCTGGAAAGTGTTTCAGAATCTTACAGGAAATCTGCCTATGACAGAGTATTTTCCAAGACTGGTAGAATTCAAGAGGCAACTGACAGTGTTTTCTTTTTATCTAGTGCTTACTTACACCATGAAAATAAAATATAGCACAGACAATATTGGTTGTTCAGAAATGTAGCTACAGCTATTGATATAGGAAGAAGGATTAGTAGGAAACTTCTTTCTTGTATATGAGCTTTGAGTGGCTGCAAAATATTTAAGGATGGAGACACTGAGATGATCACAGTGAAGCTTCATCATGAATGTCTCCTGGAAATGAATGAAGCTGCTTATGATTCAGAGATGTTATTTTAGCATATGATAGGTACTGTTTTCAGACATTGCATGAATTATACCTTTTCTTACCTTAAATATTTTACTCACAAGCGAAAGCATACAGATTACACAAACAATCAAGAAAAAAGGTCCTTACATCCTGAAAAAGAAACAACAGTGTCAAATGAAGGGGGGAAAAAGTTTACTGAGGGCTTTGCTTTTACTGTAAATGGAAGTTTTTGTAAGCTATAATAAATGCTCACCTAGCAAGCCTGCTTTCCTGCTGACACTCTCTCCCCTATTTCACTTCTGTGGCTTTCAACCTAAAACTTTGTCTGTATGGTTTTGCCTTGCTCTGTAGCTGCCCCAGGCTGTTGCAGGAATCATGTGTCTGCCTATCTCAGGCTAGTAATCCTGTGCCATCTGGAGCATGTTCACTGTTTACTTTTTGCATTTCTTATTGTCCATTTTGCAAAACCGGTTTGCAAGTTGATCATGCAATACAGAAACGTGAATAAAGCTGTTGAAGGGAATTGCCCTGACAGCAGCAAGCACCCATTGTCCTGCCCCACTGACTCAGGGTTACTCACCTGTGCAGGAGGGTGTGAGGCCCTCCCGAGAAAAGGGAATGCGCTGCTTGCAGCCTCCACCCCAGCAGCCATTGCTGGAGGGGTGTTCATGCAGTTGTGTGGAATAAAGTTAGGCTCCTAACAGCTATGAAACGCTGTCAATGTGATGTGAATATGGCCATGCAGCAATGGGAAAGTCCCCTGCTTAGGATAGTCTGGCAGGAGTACCAGCAGGGTACAGAATTGATGGAGCTGGCATCCACAAGGAATGTTGCTTTGAGGTATGCCATGAAAAAGTGAAATGAGCAGCTAGCATATCAGAGAATAAGCAGTTAAGGTGTGTTTTGTTTTGATTTGTCTTTTTCTGGATATTCTGGGCTTTTTACACAATTGGTGCATCTACAAGGGACTGTATGCTGATGGATGATGAAGCCATATTTACATGACTACTGAAATGACTTATTCAACAGGAAGGCAACCTAACCAATCCATCATTGGTTAAATTTTAATTCAGTGACAATGTAACCTCCAGAAAACACTGTTTGCATCTATAATTAATAGGTTGTTATGCACTGTAGCTTACAATTTGATGTATTTTCCTCAAACTCTGTGAAGAAGTGTTACATGTCATCTCTTTTTGAATTCACAACAGATGAGAATGGCCAGGCTGGTTTCATCCAAGGAGTTTTATTTGCAAGGAGATGCAGATCCAGTTTGCTGTTTGCTGTCTAATACAATTTAGGCAGAGCAGTGCAGCACTTCCTTTTTTCTCCGACAGAGATTCTCCCTCGAAAATGAAGTTCTGGCAGTCTGCTTTTGTACAAAGTAGACTCAAATGCAATTATGCTGCTATGACAACTTAGTCTTATAGCACTCACAGTCCTTTTTCTTCTCATCTTTGTAGTGCTGCCACAGTAGAAACTGATTCTGGTTTTTCTTCGTCCAGTGTAAATAGAAATGTACGTCAATGAAGTCAAAGTTGTACTGGTGTAAGGTCAGGTCAGACCCAGTATATTAAAATGTCTCTCTTAAAGTCTATATACACTTCTCTCTTAAAAATGGGAACGTGAAAAGAAGGAAAACAATGTAAGATTCTCGGTCACCCGGCCCTCACTTAATGCCAGCCATGTTAACCATCCATCTGCATGGGGAAGGAAATCTTCTCTTTGAATCTCCATAGCCATGGCCACATCTCTCCCCTCCTCACCTTCTTCCTTCAGGAATAAAGCCATGTCATTTCTTCAGAGACCCTACTTGCCAAGGGTCCCGTGCATGCTCTGACCCAGGCTGCTCCTGGGGCTGGGCTTATGAGAGCAAGTTACTGCCTTTCAGGGAGGCCTGCTTTGAGTGAAACAGAACCCAAACAAACTTCTCTGGCCACTGCACAGTGCTTCTGAAGGAAGGCAGGCAAAGGGGCTGGGCTGCTTATGGGAAGAGCTGGTGAGGGGAATCTGGCTGGAAGGACCATGCTGGTCACCCAGCTTGCTGCAGGGATTAGCTGCTGCAGTGGGAGAGCATCACGGGAAATGTCAAAAGCTTTTACAGAGAATGGGCACCTGCTTTCTGCTAGCTGCTTTCTGTGGCTAGTCCTTGTATAGCGTATGAGTCTGTTATGTACTGCTATTAAAGCAGAACCTCTGCTGCAACAGGTTTCAGCTTCCCCTTAGATCTTCTCATCCAGCCTTTAAGGCAGGCTATAGAAAGTGTCTTTCGAGAGTCACTTCAAAATTGGAAGCCTGGTGCAAACACACTAATGCAAAATGCCCAGGGCCAGCCTTGGGGGAACACGTGGTTTTGTCATCAAGATGTCTCCATTAATTGCTACCAAAGCCAGAGATTTTCCATGTGTTTACATTTGATGAGTTATGTTCAGCAAAATATTGTAAGTGTGGCCAACATAACTTAATTTGCAGTGACAACCAGGGAGCTGTGGAGAGGTGCCAGAGGTGTGATAGAGAGCATTTTAGTTTCATGTGGCTTCCTGATGCTCCCTAGAGCACACTGAAAAGAATCCAGCCATTTTTTTCCTTTCATTTAAGGTAAAAAATATTCCCTTTCCAGCTGTGAAAGCAACTGCATAGGCCAGAACAGAAGGTGTTTGTGGTAAAAAGACACATAGGCATAGCTAGACTGTTCCGATCTTTTTTTCCTCCCTGAATTCTCTAGGCAGAAGAGGAGCCAGCAACCAGCGGCAGGAGAGAGACTCAGGGCTTCCACTGAATTTCTTCCTTCTGACACACACCACAGAAGAAGTAAGTACTTCTGTCACCTGATGTCCTTTCTGTCACTTAGGGTGAGACCTGAGGTCAGAAAGAGACTGTTCCTGGTCAGCTTGGCTAAGGCAGCTCAGACTCAGTGAGGGGCAGGAGGGAGCTCATGGCTCACTGCTCCCAAAGCAGACTCTAGCTTTGGAAGTCTAGTCTACTAGATCTTCTAGCCTAGAAGCAATGATCCGCACCTCACCAGCTACAGAGCCCCACACACCCCATGGCCCTCGCCCCATGAGCTCCCTCCTTGCTGCAATGCAGTCATCTTGCAGTGGAGATAAACTTCCCCAGCTCCTCCTTCCCCATCAAACCCACCCAGAAGCTGCTATTTTCAGAGCTGGGCGTAAATGGGGTGAGTACCCAGGTCCTTACAGAGTCTCGAGGAAGGCACCACTACAGCTGCCTAGGGTGCTGCAATACAGCCTCAAAAACAAGCCAAGGAGTAGCAAGCATTAATGGTGAAGAAGTTACAGGCCTGTGTAAACTGTGTGGGCTGCCTCCTTTCTTGTGCAGGGCTGTTCCTGGAAGCCCTGGAGCAGAGGTAGGACCTAGCTCCCTAAACAAGGGAACTGTGACAGCCACAGTGGCTCCATACCTCTTCTGACATGCTCCCCCAGCCTGAGTGCTTGATTTTGTGTGATTCTGGGTTCTGCATTACCTGTGCCTTCTTCCCTGGCTTTACCCTTCAGTGAGGTCTGTCAGCAAGAACATCACTTACATCCAAGGACGGTCCAGAGCCCTGTATGTCTGATATCACCGGACACAGGAAAGCTGCTTTCAGAATGGCATCTGGCCACCCTTTCTCTCCCCCTCTGCCCCTGCCTTGTAAACAGAGAACAGACACCACTGCAGGTGTTTTCCATGTTTCACTTCAACATCTTTGAAGTGGCAGCCTCAGAGAGATGTCTTTTCTGTGAAGAAACACCTCCTGCGCAGCTTGCTTCTTGACATTTCAATGGATGAACTAAGAAGGTTCTAGTCTCTTTTAATTGCATAATGCAGATATCATGCACAGGCTGGTTGCCCTGGAGCTCACTACAGCATGTGAGAGATATTTTTATCTGAAATAGAGGCTAAACCCAGCACTGACTTTACAAACACTGTTTCTGTCTCAAGCCCCACGTTTGCTTGTGCACGTGTTTTTGGCCAGCCATGATGCTGTCTGCTACACACCTCCCAGTTGAAACCTTGTGTTTTCTCTGCCTTACTATCTAGGCTTGTGTCTTGCATACTAAGAGTTTGTCTGAGACTCTTACGAAAGTCAAGACAGATCCTTGACAAGGTGATGTTGATTGTGGGACTTCTCTATACCTAAGTGAGGTGAAACTTGAAGGGGAACTTTCTGCATTCCCATTGACCTACTGGTCAGACAGTTGCCAGCTACAGTCTTCCTGCTGTGGAGGTTCAGCATTACCTTTCCTAGGGGGAAGTCTTAATGCATCTCTATATGCATGGCAGCTTTTTTCCTTAGGCAGTCAGTGTTCATGAGTTATTTTATATCATGTCTATATGCCAACCAACCTCTCTTCCCTCTTTCACATACTACTCCCTATTCCCAAAGGACACCCTTCTAAAAACCAGCCTGCTTTACCCCTTATTCAGTTTGTCCTCAGCTCCAAGGGTGCTTGCCCTGTTGTGCACCAGGTCTCCCAGTGCGGGATCCACGTGCATCCCTACACTCTCAGTAGCAAGTCACTGTCTGCAGCACCACTGCTGCTGCAGTCCTGTGCATCAGCCCTGGGCATTGCCTGCTTCAGCCTGCTCTCATGAATGGCTCTTTCCTCGGAAGTGAAAACCCTTGTCCTGCTTCTGTATGAGATCAAAATACCTGGCCGTGTTCATTACTAGAGGTAAGCCATATTCACAAGAAGAAAAGGCGTATGAAAGCTTTATGTTCTTGCAGTCTTGATTCTTCCACAGTAAACTGTCTTGCACCATCAATCATATCCCTGCAGAAGTACAAAACAGTGCCCAGAGCTGTCTCTTGTATTTACTTCGTGAACATGCTGATGACTGTTGGACCAAAATGAAGCAGGTCTTCCCTGAGGAGATAATACCATTTCATTATGAGAGGCAGGTCATAACAGATGGCATGTATGAGTACTTGCTTGTGTGCTCTTCTCTATTCTTCTTTCCTGTTTTCTGACAGAAGCTAAGTTGAGTCACTGATATGATTTGATTGTTGTCGGCAAAACAAATATTCTATGTTTCAGAGTTTCATAAGAGAAGAAATGGGAATCACGTTCTTCCTTTGTAGGTCATCTCACAGTCTCTCAAGAAGTGGTGGCTTTCTTTCTGACATGAGGTGATGCTCATACTGAACAATAGCAATTGGTTATCAATAAATTAGAAGTCAAGTGGTTCAGAATCATAAAAAGAGCTTGGAGTTCGTTGGGATTCTTGTTTTGTTTCCTTTGTTGGCTTATATAGTAGCTGGATAAACAATATTTCCTGGTTCTGATTCTGTATCAGATTCTATGACTCCGTATTTCACAGCTACCATAAAAGCAGGTACAGCAGTGATGGGAGCCATATAAGTACCTAGATAGATGATAAAAATATTGTCCCTGAGCCCTTCAGGGTGTGCTTTGTAAGAGAAGACACTTAATCTAAAGAATAAGGGATTGTTAACTTTTACTATATAGCATATGCAATACTAGAATTTATTAGCCTGTTGTTCAATATAGTAACTGATGTGCTGTTTAAGAGGGTTTTTTCTTAAATCCATGAGATAAAAGAAGTTTCCAAACTTCCTCCCTCAGTTTTCCTGGTTGTAACATATGAATGCTGGCAATACTAAGTGAGAGTGCAGTAAATTAAACATCAGTATACATACATAGTACACAGGGGGAACATGACTTATGCGTGTCCTTGAAAAGATTTGGGTTTTCCCTGGATCAATAATGGATTGATTTCTAGTTCAGCTACAGTAACGTAACTGCATAGAGTGACACTCTGCACTTCCTGCATTTGAGGGCATGAAGGAGAGCTGGTCACGGTGCTCTCTTCATGCTGTCTGTAACAAATACTTAATAAACCACTGTTATGTGGATGCCCACAGCCGTCCCCAGCAAAATAACATTCTTGAAGGATTAACACAATCCCTTTATTGCCTATATAGCTCAAGCAGGCTAGACATCATGCACTGCCAGGTCTGGTTGCTGCTGTGGGTTGCTCACTGCTGCGTGTGTAGTGGTGCGGGGCAACAAACAGAAGGAAAAATAACATGAAGGAAAAAAGGTGGGGTTACCGCCAAGACGATTCAGCAATCAGAGAGCTGTGCATTCATTACTTGCTGTATATAACAGTCAGTAGTAGAAAGTATTGCCAGCCTGCATGTCATCCAATGTATTTCTGTATTTTTGCGTTTGCATTGTTTCTTTTTTAAACTGAGTATGAAGTGACACGTTTAGCCCATAGCTGTTTTCAGCGCACAGGAAGGGAAGAGTGCTTTTCTTTACCTTTCTGCCTTTTTAGGGAAAAGCAATTTTACACAAAATCCGCATCAGCGGCAGCTTTTAAAGACTTCCCTTCTTGATGTCTGATTTTAGTTTTTAAAAATTCTGAAGTGCCAGCTTTTTCTCTATAAAAGCCTCTTATCCCTCAATTGCAAGAACTTCAAACAGTTTGCTGACAGCATCTAGGAAGCCCCAACTGAAATAACTCGAGTTGGTTATAGCTTCTCTTGGCAAGTAGGGTGATTAAGAGCAGAATCCTATGGTGATGGAGATCATTACGTTGAAGGCTCTCTCTGCTGTGGATCTCTACACATCTTCAGGCATGCTCATTACTTTTCACATTTCTCTACCTTGCAGTGGGCATACATTGCCACTGTGCAGATCCATCTGCAGGAGCAGCCTGCTCCTCTGTGCTTTCTTGACACTGGATCTTGGCTCAGCCAAGAGGCAACCTGTGTTCTGCAGCAGTGCGTACACGTGGCTGACACTTGTCTCATATTGCTTCATGCTGGTCTGCAAAGCCAAACTGGCTACTTCACCCATTTCAGTGTCTGACATTAATACATCCCTCCTCCATGCCTGCAGTGTAATAGAGTAGCAGAGTTCATTTATGCTTTGTTAAGTCTTCATAACAGGCAGCGAGATGCATTTTAACAGTTTTCATCTGGATATGTGCAGCACAGAGGCACAGTGTATTGATTTTTCTGTTTATTTTCCCATCTCTGAATGAATAAATGTTTTCTGCTCAGCAGCTGTAGGCTCATAACCTCAGGCTCACCAGTATTTGTCTTCACAGTTGACCCTTCCAACTTCCACTTACCTGTAGCATATTTTGGGGACCTCCCTTTACATGGTACTCAGAGACACCAAATTAAGATACAGATTGATACCAGCGCCCTGTTTGCTAGGATCTGAAAGGAAAAAGCCACCGCAGGGACAAGGGCCCATGGCAGTCCGTAAGCTGATCCCTGTGGCTGCAGGTGTATGAAATGCAATGTCTGAGTGCCTTTGGAAAAATGGGCCCTGGTGTCTGTGTAAATGGTCTGCTGCAATACCAGTACCAGAGTCTATGGCATCTCTGGCCATCCATGCCAGACTTCTGCTGAAATAAGCAGAGGCTACATAGATCAGTAGATCTGAGCAGAGAATCTTTTACTGAGGGCTTCTAGAGCCAGCTTTTAGGGGCAGAGCTACACACATTAGAAGAGAGCAGGGCTTGAGCTGACATAAAAAATTTCAACTGGCACTGAAATGCCGTGATCCTTTTGCATCTTACCCTCCTTCCAGTGGCTCAACATTGTGTGCATGCACAGGCAGTCAGTATGAAACAAGCATGGTGGGCTCATAACAAGCTGTTTGTCTCCTTTTTAACATAGTGCAAGCACCGTGTGCCTAAAGAAATACAAACTCCTTTCTAACAACCGGCTCAGTCTCAAAATGCTGTTTGTATGGATCCTCATTTTAGCAACCATATTTTTACCTGGCTCAGGAGGAAGGCTGCTTTACCGTTGCAGGTGAAATCAAGATAGGCAGCTGCACAAACCTCATGAAACGTTTACTTAGGAGGCTGTCCTGAACACAAGAAATGTTTTTTAAAGGGGTAAAAACATGTCTTCAGGTTTTTGTCCTCAAGCTGATAGGCTAGGCTGGGAATACGTGATGGTCTCCAGCTGGCTTCAAGAACCCCTGCAAACGTCCAGCATACTCCTTGCAAGCTTTGCTTTAAAGCTGGAGGAAGTGAGCACCTACAGCCTTTGGGGGCTTATTTTTTAGCCATTGTTGCTTGCTGGGCTTCTCTCTTTTTCAACTTGCAAGTGCTCCTTTCTTTTCCTTGCCCTTCCTTTTCATGTTCTCTGTGATATAAAGGAATTGGTCACGAGAAAAGATGGTTGGAGGACTTCATCAACATTCTTGACAGCACCAACTCTGTGGCAGTGTATGGGGAAAACCTTTGTGAAGCCCTTTAGTCCTCTCAGAAGGTAAAAAGCACCAAGTCTCACCTTTATCTTCCTCCACCCTACACATGCCACAGCACCATTGGTACAAAGGTGGGCCCACGAGCAAAACCTCTTTCCCTTTCCCCCCTCTTTGCTGGCAGCTCCATGCACAGACATCCCCAGGCACAGATGTGACAGTGCTGCCACAGGGGAAATCTCTGTGCTGGCAGAAGTTGGTTCAGCAGTGGCTTTCCCTGCCAAGCCCCAAGCGTGCCAGTCACTGGTGGAAGCTAGGTTTTGATTTGATTTTCTGCTGTTTCTGCCAACTCACCATATGAGATGATGGTACTTTTTGTGATATTTTAGTAGTTAACAAACATTATGTGCATGCTGTGAGAAAAAACCTATGCTGAAACATGATAGCGTGTAACGTATGCCTTCCTTTACAGCACCTTTTAAACGACTTTTTTAAGCAACCTGTGGAACGGAGCGTAACAGAGGAAGGCAGGACAAGCTGAGAAAAGAAGCAACAGAGAGGGAAATCTTGGGGTTTGCGGCTATCAGGCAAAAAGACAAAAAGGTAGGATTGCATTTATGTGGCTGTTAGTCTTTCATCCATTCTCAATGGTTGTAAAGTAGGCATTGGCTCAGTTTGTCCCAGTGTCCATATACTGTCTTGAACCCTCACCTTCTAAAGGCAGAAAGGAACATTAGAAAGCTACAGAAGACCGTGGGGATGGGAGCATGATGAAGGCAGACTTTAGCAGGCTTGTACTCCACATGGTTTGGCTCTAGGCAAGCTAGCAAGGGGCTGTAACACTCTGCATGTGAGTTGGCAACCCCTTTTCCCTCCTGCAAAGGGTCACTGCCTCTCTGGGACAAGCCCAATTTCACCATCACCTCACATACAAATACATGAAATAGAGCGAACCCTGCATTTATTGTCTGAAGCAGCTACCTGCTTAGTGTTTTAAACTGTGGTTTCATTTCCATAATGGTATATGGCAGCATCATAACCTTAAACAGCCCATAAATCAGAAGTTGTCAGCTTTTCCCCTCCTGCCATAAGCCTTGTGATTCTTGCTGTGTACTGTAGCTCCCTGCCATTAGCCGAAGCTTGCTTGCACATTTTTCCGGCTTAGAAACGACCATCATTTCCTGTGCTCTTTAACAACAGAGGAATGCCAGCCAAGGCAGGCAGCCTTTCCACACAGCTCCTTGCCCCTATGCACCAAGGGTGCTCTCAGTAAACAGGGCCGCTGCCTCTCCTTGTATCGACGCAGGCTGCAGTGAGACTCCACTTTGTGCCTGTCTCCTGGTTGAGCGAGGGATGGGGAGGCTGGAGGGCAAAGCTGGCCTGAAAATGTTAAAAACTAAACCAAATCCCAAACAACCAAAGAGAACCCCATGACTTGTATATACTTCTGTGGAAATTTTCCTATTATTGTTATTATCTCAGCTTGTAGTTGGCCATGGGAATGTCTCCAAAGAAACCAGTGTTCTGGGAAACCTTTTGTTTTCCACAAAGGCTGTTATTCAAAAGCAATTAACATAAAAACATTAAAATTGTCTAACTTAGAGACAAAAGAATGGAGGAAGGAAATGTGAGTGTGTGTGTGTGTGTGCACGCACAAGGAAATACAGCAGTCTGGGGTAATGGAAGAGACAGAAGGGGGACACCAGAAGCTCAGGTCAACACGTGGATGGGCACAGTTATGAGGGAGAGTCAGGATGGGGAGACCACACACATGAGGGATGCAGAAGCAGGGAGGACAGCTTGGGGCTGCTGTGACCTTGGAGAGCAGGGCATGCCAAGGAGAGGTGTGGGGCCTGGGGCAGCTGGACCGCCAGGACTGAGGGTGGAGATGCCCAAAGCATCTCTGTGTTCTTCAGGCCAGGTATGAAGTTTGTGTTGTGTGTTTGGCAGCTCTGTCGCAATGAGGTGCAGCTGTGGTTTCAAGACCAGGATTGTGTTCTGGCAGCCCAGGGCAATGCTCCTGAATTGTCTTGCTTCCCATATTAATGCTGGGCAAAGGCAGAGGCAGCTACAATGCTGGTGCTTTTACATAGATGCGGTGAAAGTTTTCTCCACCATTTCTCCAGCAGGTTTTGAACCAGCTAGCTGATTCCATTCTCACTTCAGAGGGCAAAGGGTTGCTAGATACTAAGACTCTGTCTAGTTGTGTTTAAATGGAGGTCAACCAGAGGGAGTTTCCAGCTGCCCTGAGGCAGATCTCTCCACCCTTCTCAGAAAAGCACAGCTCTTTTAAAGTCTGAACTGCACCATATGCAGCCTGCTTTATTTTGCAAGAGGAGTGCAACAGCTATAAAGTCACAGATTACCTCTTTAGGTCTTTCGACCTTTCTTTCTGTCTTTCCTCTCCCAGTTTTCCCTCATTTCTTACCCTGTTTATGTTCAGACACATCACTCTGAGCCAGCCAGAAATGTGGAATAGAGTTCATCCCTCCTCAGGAAGAACATAGGTGACCTGGGAGGCAGCCAGAGGTAATGTTGCAAGCAGGAGACCTGTGGAAAGGAGAAGTGGCAGTAAATACTGTGAAGGCTGAGATCACCAGGGATGGGAAAGGTGAACTGGAGCTGCTGGGGTAGAAGGGAAAGATGCGGAAGTTGACTAAATACCCCAAGACAGACAGGATTCCTGAGATCAGCAACCCTTGGAAGAACTTACCCATGTCCCAGAGGCAGGTTTGAAAAAGAAATCCACAAAGACCTTTGCTTATATAAAAGCCTGAAATGTGAAAGCTTGCTCTAACCTAGAAAGTGGTCTCACACTCCGAAAAACCCAGTGTCATGGGTTCAGCAGTAGCAGTCATTTTTTCTCCTTCTTAGTGGCTGGTGCAGCACTGTGTTTCTAACTTTC
>WYDI02004822.1:0-13107 GCA_009867235.2 Psittacus erithacus
TTATTTTATTTTATTTATTTTATTTTATTATTTTATTTTATTTTATAATTTTTTTAAATTTTATTTTATCAAATATTGGAACACCATTCCATTTGCTACAATGTCATAGAAGCCTGCTCCATTGGTCACTGAAGTCACTACACACAGACACTGACCTGGCATTTAGCTGCGCAAAACCTAGTAATAGAGAAATGTAACCTAGTAAGTTAGAGAAAACATGATTCCAGTGTTGTGATGGTTGCTCACTAGTTAGTTATCAGTAGACGTGCAAGTTCTAGTGCTGCTAAAAGTGATGTACTGTGGAAAGGCTTTTCTTAACAACTTAAAACAATTAATCTGGTGTGATGCCTTAGAGCCTTTTGCGGGAGGTGTTATCTTACTCAGTAGAAAATGAGATCAAAATTGAACTAATAAATAAATATTTTTCATAGCTTTATGTGGTTACAGAACACTATTTGTAAATATCAGAATAAATATATCTACTCATCGCTATTCATGCATAATACTAACCCATATGAAGATCAAAGTCATTACTGTTTTTGTGGATTTCCACATATTTTATTTCTCTGGTGGCAATGAGAGCAGAGTGAAGTTCTTTGCAGCCTTTCTGTACAGATTTTCATACTTGCAGGAACAACAGAAAATATTTTCGGAAGTGTCTCACGGCATGTGTATGTGTTCATTTAGACTTAGCAAAACCAAGTCCCATGTAACTATTCCTCACAGTGCTTATTCTTATCATCTCTACTGATAGGGTACACTCTTCACCCTCTGATCATCCTATTTGTTCTCTCTTTTTCTTTTGTAGTTGAAACATCTTTTTCTTAAAGGACAATGGCAGAACTGCATGCAGAATTCCAGATCAGGTCCATTTCTTTGTCTTCTGGAAGCATTTTCCCAGATAACACTAGGTCTTTTCCACTTTGCCCCACACTAACTGTCTTATTCTGTTACTGAATAGTGCACTGTGTCTTTAGGTCTTTAGAAACTGGTGATTTCTTAGCTTATACCTTTTATTTGTGTGTATCCAGGACCTTTCATTTTGTGCTGTTGAGTTCATACCATTTCTGTTATTCCAGTTCTAGAGGTGATCAATGCTTCCTGTACCCAACCTCCTCTGCATTTATGATGGCTCATAACTTTTTGTAAGACTTTTTCTGCAAACATCATAGATGAAACACTGTACTTACTTAAACTGTCCTTAAGGAACTCCTTTAGGAACCTACCTTGTACTGCCCATTCCCCTCCCACACTTTTAAATGCTGCCATTGTTAGTTCTTCAAAGTTACTTCTTTTTCCTTAGAAAATTAATGGTTAAATGTACTATTGCATTAAATGCTTTAGTGAAACCTGAAGTATTAAATCTAAACCCAAAGATCTAAAGTCTAGGAAATTAAATGCAATTTTCCATATGGACTAGTAAGTGTACTTCTAACCAACGCTATCCTGAAATCTAAAGAGACATGATCTATTTTATATATGGAGAAAACAATTGCAAAGAAAGGCTCTATATAAAGTCTGCCCTATTATATTTTTATGAGTACATATTTCAGCTTATTCTATCTTCTGTTTTCATCCCATGTGTTTATACGATCTTTCTTTCAGAATTTGAGGCTTTGATTACAGCTGTATCTTTTTTGTTTGGTTGTCAAAAATGTAATTTTTGTCAACAAAACACAGACACTATATTATCTAGTCCTATAAATGCAATTACCAATCACAAACCTCTTAGAATGACTTGGGTTTATTCTGTGGCTTTAAATAACTTCTGCCTATGGATAGTCTCTTCTGAAATTCTGAAAGTGTTGGAAAATTTATCAGTGATTAATTGGAAACTGTAAAAATTGCTTACATTCAATAATTATGCAATGAAGGAAGTCCACATTTTCTTTTGTAATTTCAATGAATCAGAGAGGCTTATGAAGTCACTAGGGATCATAACTGATTAAATATATTCTGGAAGGAAAACTCCTTGGTTCTTAAATTTTCACTGCCTTTTGTATTTGAACTTTAATTTATATATTGGACCAAAGATTAAGCTTTTTTGTTCTGCATCATAGCAGATGAAACATTTTCTTTCCTTATAAATTAACTGATAATTGAATTACTAAGATTTGCATTTCTATTATAGTCACCAGCAACATTTTAAAGTAAACTGTATCTGCAGTTTCTAGTGAGTAATGATAAGCTATTTGGGATAAAAGGTGTTATGACACGTAACTGTAAAACAGTTTGAAACAGTCATAAGACAAATGAAATGATTCCTCGGGTCTGACTGGGTGACTCATAGGGTATTCATTCTGTGGAAATACTCTGTGCATGCAAAAAATAAGTCCACATCAATAAACTTTAAAAAAGGAATTCGCAGTTTGTTTCACTTTATCTTATGATGTGTCATCTCTGATAGTGAAACTGTGGTGCTAAGTCTTCTTGTAACATGACTCTCAAGCCTTCAGAAGAAAAGACTGGGACACCAGATATCTTTCTACAATGACTACTCAATTTACAAACACCCCAACGCAGCACTGAGGCAGCGCTGATACCCTTCTGGAAGTGATAAGCTGCCATTTGTATCAGCCTGGCAGAGAGGGATATTCTGGAACATATTATAATACTTCATGAATATATGAATAAATGAATGAATAAATAAAAAAAAAATAAAAAGGCCAGATTTCCCACAGAATACCGTTTCAGAAACTGAAGGCAGTGGCCACATTTTCCAAACTACTCAGCATCCAGCAGTTTCTAGAGTAAGCAACAAGAGGTACTTGTCGAAAATCTGGCATCATCCATTTCAGAACTGCATTTTTCCATTTTATCCAGGCTGGAGTATCATACACAGCAATGAGCAATGTATGATATTCCAGAGCAATGATTACAACCTCATGGCCATCAAGCATATGTCAGTGTTGTGGTTTAACCTGCCAGATAGCTAAACACCACAGGGCTGACAGGTTGTGGGAAAGAATTGGGGGAGAAAAAAAAAAAAAAGGGTTGAGATAAAGGTAGTTTAATGAAACAGAAATGGAAGGGAAAATAATAATAATAATAGGAATACACAAAGCAAATGACACACAATGTGGTTGCTCACCATCCAGCAACCAATGTCCACCCAGTTCCTAATTAGTGGCCCCCAGGTAGCTTTCCCCCATAATTTATATACTGAGCATGACGCCATATGGTATGGAGTACTCCTCTGGTCAGCCAAGGTCAGCTGTCTTGGCTGTGCCTCCTCCGAGCTTCTTGTGCCCCCCAGCCGCCTCACTGGCAGGTCAGTATGAGAAGCTGAAGAATCCTTGACTTACTGTAAGCACTTCTCAGCAACAACTAAAACATCCATGTGTTAACAACATTATTCTCATCCTAAATCCAAAACAAAGCACTGAACCAGCTACTAGAAAGTAAATTAACTCTATTCCAGCTAAAACCAGACCAGTCAGGTAATAGGCAGGGTATTTCATAGCTGCTTTGAAGTAATCAGCATTCAAAACTTGACGCACTCCTGCATCATTACATTTTGCTAAAGAAAGTCCAAGCACTTTAGGTAGTGGTGGAGTAATTTCCTACATGGCAAGTTCTGTGAGCAAATCTGTTCTCTTAGTGTGTTCTTGGTATGCTTTGCACTGCCACAAGACTTTCATGTAAGATTTGAAAGTGAGAGAGACCCAAGTGATTAGCAAAAGCCCCAAGGTACTGTTTGCTACAACACAAGTATTATCTTCCAAAACTAAGCAATACTGCAATGTAGTCAGTTATCATTTAAATGTTTTCAGGCATTAAAACAAGAATCTGGGTACCTTTCATGCCCCACACAACTCTCCAAAATGTAGCATAGTCTCTCCATCTCCTCATAGTAGTAGCTGTATTTCATTAGTGAGTAATGCACAAGCTCTAGAGAGCAATATAATGCTATGCCGCATATAGGTCACTATTAATCATTAGTGACGTATGGCTCTAAAAATGGTACAAACAATGAGACTAGACATTCATTCCAGTTTGTTAAAGGTAGATGTGTGTCTGGTGGTAGAAAATGCCTGGTTTCTGCCAGAATTTGACTTTTCATTTTTGATCTCCACAAGGGAACATAATGTGTTCAGTGATGATTTTTTTTCCAATGCTGAAGTTGTTAGATCCTATATTTCCAGCTGCTCATACTGACACCTTTTCAGGGACTCTATGTGAACAATTTAATCATTTCTTTCAGCAGAAAAACTGACTCCATTAGAGTGCAGTGGCCCAGAGGACAAGGAGCAGCTGTTAAAATGCAATCACTGTTGAGCTCATATAAATTGTTATAAAAGTTCTTTCACTGTTTCTGTATTTAAACTTGCTAAAGTACATCCAGTAAATGCATCTAACCTCTGCTTTAGATGCTTGCTCCTACTAGGGTTATGAAAGTAGGTCTCTCTGTATCAGTCTTTGTGTTGGTCTTTTATCCTTGGTAATGTTCCAGCCACTCTGAAAATGGCAATTATTAATTCACTGTGAAAAAAAACCCACCACTTCTATCCCTATACTAATTCACTTTTTCCCAGTTTCTAGCCTGCTGTTTCTGGCAAAAGCCTTTTTGATAAAATGAAGGCTGGCTACTTTTGAGGCAGACTTTGACAAAATTAGGTGCCATATGTGACAAGTTTCAGTTGGTGTTTGTTTAAACTAGGGGGTAGACCACAATGACTCCATTTGATAGCTGAGGTCTAGATCGACAAAAGAGTATTTAGTTGCTTGACTCCTCTCTAGGGACTAATTTCCCCTAGGAGTTTGGCACCTTATACCTCTGTGGACTTGAGCCTTTTCTCCTAACTTGATAGGATGAAGTGAATCTCCACAGAGCAGGCCAGTGCAGATGCTAGCATTGTTGTGCTCATCTGACTAAAATTGTCAAACAAGACTGGCTTGTGCTTAAGAGGTTCCTGACAAATGCAGGCTATTACCCAAAGCTGAAAGTTTGTTCCCCTCGGCAGTCTTTCCATGTCTGTAGAAAATGTAGTTACAGTCTGACCATATGGATGTGCTGCAAAGCTGTAAGTTAGGTTGTGAATTTATAGGTAGTCAGCTACTTAAGAGAAAGGTTTTCTGTGTGTTATTCTAGGCAAAATTTGAAGTAGCTTATGCTTCCCTTGCTGCCAAGGTGAGCTACCTGGAATTGCCTGGTATTTACCTGAGGCTAAGAAACACAGCTGGGTGGTTGCTGGAAAGCTGAGGATGCACAGTAACTGGTTATTATCAGAATTGTGATTGTCATTTATTTATTTGGAATTTTACCAAAATCAACATAAAGCTACTTTTACAGAAAATGGGCTGCCTACACATAGTATTGTGATGATAATAAAGAAGATCTATTTCTTAGGCACCAACTTGGACTTGGGAAATCCTAATTCCAGCAGTCTGTAACCCTGACAGTGATCTTGGGCATTGCTTTTCTTGAATCCTCAAATGTATTTACACATCTCTGATTTCAGATGAGTATCTAAATGGCTTTGAAAAGTCTGACCAGAATGCCTCTGTGCCCAGTGCCAACTGTCGAATGGGTTATTAGCAAACCCTTATGGTAGTGCTGTAAGACTAATTAGATCTTATGCTAATGAGGGCACTCTGAATAGCTAAAACAGATAACAGAGATTATTAGATTATTACTAAACTGAGGACTATTTAAAAGGAAAATTTACTTGTTCTTTAGAAACTCCCGGAGTGAATCCAACTTGTGAAAGCAATTCTGAAATGCTCCAGGTTTCCCTTCTTAGTATCGTTCAAGGTTCAATTGCTTGTGTTATTAGAATCCTACTTCAGTTTTTGGTAACTGGATTATGAGACCTTCCTCCATATCTTCTTGATTGTATTAAATTGTGGTCGTGAATTCTATGTGCTTCTGCTGAGACTCAGCAAAGTTGTTCCATTGCTGCTTTCTTATGTGCACAGTGTGTAATATCCTTATGGCATATCATAATTTTTATGTTTGCTGGCAGGTAAAGGCAAACCTTTATATTTGTATCCTGAGGTTTACTGATATGCCCAGTGAGGCATAGGGCATTCCTGTACCTAATTTAGCTCAAAATCAACTGCATATCAGTCTTTCTGGCACCTGTGTGGATTGACCTACCAGATCAAAGCTCAGAACTGATTTTGTTCTTTGTGGTTGCTTCACTCAGTCAGATATGATTTGTAAAGGACCTTTAGAGCACCTTCCACTGAGCACAACTGCATTGATTGGAGAGATATGCATACTTTTGTGAGCATACTTGTGTGGATTTCAAAGTGTAAGGTATTCAGACCAGTGTTTTCCTGAAGGAATACCAGTGAGCTACGTGGGTGTGCACATTCCTGTGTACCTGGAGAGATATCTATGGCCTGTGAGCATAGTTAAAACAGAAAACCTGTCAATATTCTAAGTACAAGAAGTGTGTTGCAAATTTAGCATGAAGCCTATTAGAGCAGCATTTAGTGGGTAAGCAGGATGGGACAGGAAGGGGTGTTTCCTTTCTTCTCCATTGATCCAGATTGTTGCTGGCTTAAACAATGAGCATTCTCAGAAGAGGAAGAAAAGGGTTAGTAAAAGTATGTCAGTCCACCCATTTCAATAACAGTTGGAAATCCATGGTCAAGTGAGGAGATTGCAGGGTATTCTCATTTGATAAAGTGTTGCAGTACACCTAGAAGAGCTAGCGAGTAAAAAATGGAGGCTGACAGACCGCACTCATTTCATCCAGCAATGCACAGAGTTGCACTGACAAAATGAGCTTTTATGCCAATTTTATTAAAGGAGGGAAGTCTTCTGCAAAACTCATCAGTTTCTGAGTTTTGGGGGGTGAGAGGGAGAGAAGTACATTTAAAGAGATTGGAAATCAATTTGTTATTGTGTGGCTATTTTTCCTTTATGAAAAGTATGCTTTATCATGATAGCTGTGTACCCAGAGCTTGGGGTGAGTGATTGATTGAAAGACTCCAAAGAGTGAAATAATTAAACCTGCCCCTTTTCCAACAGAAACAGTGTTCAACAAGATTAACTTATAGTTGTGATATAAAAGCATTGTGGATAAAAAAATCTTGAGAGTTACAATACAGGAAAATGAAAAGGGGCACCTGAGTAGTAGAAAACTTTGTATTTTTCACAGGACTTCCTCAAATACAAGAATGCTTAAATTACTACTCCAGCACATTTGATGTACATGGCGTTCATTTTAGAAATTTCTGTTTTCATTAGCAAATGGAAATTTAACTAAAACAAAGCAGTCAGATCAGTAGGCAGTGACGGCTAGAAAGAACGTTCAGGTTATTTTGGTCCTGACATTCCAGAGATGTTTACCTTTGTGAAGATAAGCAGAACATATACAAAAAACGAATGAACGACAATCTGCGTTCCATTATTAAAATGAACTTTGCAGATGACTTGTTCTGGGACTCTGAGGCCAATTCTTTTTTTAGAGTACAGTCTGCAGAAAATAAAGACAAAACCAGCCTGTTTGCAACATCTCAGGGACCAAATACCACACAGAAAGTAGTTTTGAGTTTTTGTATTTATTTTTAAGTGCTTAGTTTAGTTATTAGAACAACACTTTTCTTCTCCTCAAGTATTTTACATCAGTTCTGTGGTTTAAAGCAGTACTTAAAATGTCTGTAACTTCAATACAATTAGAGAGAATTCATGCTGAAAGCGTTTTGCTTTGGAGTATATACCATGTCTGCTATATGTGTCTCTTTTATACCACCACTGCATGATAAAGGACAACACTTTTGAAGCATCTGCATTATTATTCTCAGATGCTGCTTTCATCCATCTTATCCATCGCTGTAATTTTTACATAGCTGGACTGCCATACACAGGTTTCCCTTGGCATTAAGTCCCCATTTATCAAGTTTGCTGAGAATGGAGCCTAACATGGCTAGAAAATGTTATTAATTACTGTTTCAAGGTTCCTAGACCTTCGGAAAGTAATGTCTGGAGAACCTAAGTCTGGTCAGTGTACATCTAAATGTTTTAACATGCCAGGGAAAGTCAAAGTCAGCAACAGCAATGTGTGAATGAAAAGTAGTAAGGATCATCAGCCTCTCATAGCTCCAGCTAACTTCTAGGTGAGAGATAAGACTGAATCCCCCAATACTTGTTGTTAGTCAAACATCTACAGTTTGATGGAAAGCAGCTCTCAGTGTGGCATAGAGGCCAAAATTGTCTTTCATGTACAGCCCCACCTTGCTAGTATGACATGTGGACTGACTTGTTCATAACCCTGAAGATGTTCCCCAGGGAATCTGAAGGTTCACCAAGTGCACATGCTGCAGAGAGCTGCCCCTCATAGGAAAAGTGAAGCCCAGCACTCCTTGTAGCCTCCAGATATGCCTTCTGGATGAGGCAAGAGGATACAGCCGGGAAAACCTTGAGACCTTCTTGAAATAATTCTTGTGTCACCTGTTTCAAGAAGCAGCCAGCGTTCATGGGCAACCTGAAATCAGGTTGAGTTCAAGCAACCAGCATCTTGTCAGTCTTGATACTTCCAGGTGCAAACTGTTTTGCTCTTTGATTTGACATAAAATTAGCATCAAAAGACTGGTTCTACTTCTAGTCAGGTATACACAGAGCTTCAGCAGTCATGTATTGCATTTCTGCACAAAACAGGAAAAAACCAAACCAACCAACCAACCGAAAACCAAAAAAAGTCCAAAACTCAAAGAGACTTGGCATGAAAATATGGCAAAATAAAATAATATAGTGTCCTTTAAGAGTGTCCTAAAGAATATAATAATGGCTGTCTTTATTTTTTCTTGCTTGCTGTTGTTTAGTTGACCGCTTTAGGAAAGAAAGACTAAATTCTGGCTTTAGTTTGCCAGTGGCAGAAGACTACAATGTATAAAAATTGTGGAATTCAAACTAGCCTGTCCTAGCAGACAGAGACAAATCTGTCTGCTTCTTGCTTGAGCACATGATGTACATACCAGCCGACTGTGCTCCTCAGTGGCTTCTCAGTAACACTTTCACTAAAATAGCATAATAATGCTTTAGGTATTAATGGGTTGCTTCAGCCAACATCAGTAAATGAAAGAACGGAACTTATTATGTTCCAAAATAAAACTGAAATTCTTTGAACTGCTGGCAAAACTGAAAATAAGTGAAGTTCATAGCAAGTATATACCCAAAACCCACACAAAGACAGGCTCTGAGACACGCTCAGTTGCATTTTTTGGTAATAATATTATCACACTGTTTTTTGCTTAAACAATCACTCACAGATGTGAACCCAGTATTAGGAAATTCCTGAAGGTGCCCAAATAGAGTCATGGATTTCCACTCTTGTGTTTGGTCTTTGTCTTTGACCTACCTTATTACTGGCTGTAGTTTTTGTCCATTTGCATTTCTGTGTGCATGTGCACATGCACAAAATTCTAAAGCTGTCTATGAAATAACTAGCAAGTGCTGTGATGTGCAGATTTCATTTGTAAGGGATGGTTGTCATGAGTGTACCAGATGAGCTCACTGCAGCTGGTAATGGTCTAGCATTAGCTAACCCTAAGCATTCTACTTTTTTATGATTTGCCCCTCCTAGGATGATTTCCAGTGAAAACATAGACCATGCAAGAAGAATTTAAGCCTCCTCAAATAGGCTTTCTCTTTTTTACCCCATCTTCACAGATTCTCAGAAATAGTCCACAGCCACACACTGGTAATGAGAACACTAGGAGCATACAAACCTCAGTTCTGGTCCACAGCAGAAGAAACAGACTTGAAATTCAAGTACAAGCTGGGAATACTTGTTCTTAGTTTAGTTTAATTTAATTATGGAATTAATCAATTAGAAAAGCTGGGTATTACTTGTGGGCAGAATGGAATATTAATTATATAAAGTTAGTAAAGTTGCTAGCTCTTGAAGGATGGGCACAAAAAAAAGTTACTGCCTGTGGAAATCTGAGAGTGTATATTGTAATCAGGCTTCATATATTCAGAATTTCCTTGACAAATTTTCTACAAATTTCATCTAGTACTTTTTCCTCCAGACAACATAGTAGAAAATCACATTTTTATTCACTGAGAAGAGTTAAATGTGAAGGATATAGTTAGGTTCTACCTAGAATCTTATGTGACAGTGTAGGTAGCTTAGGGCCAAATTAATAACTCTGACAGATTCAGTTTTGTGGTTTGTTTATTTGTTTTATAATTTATTTTTAATTATGACATAAAATTTGCACATTCTCACATTGGAACTGAATAAGATTTCCGATGCAGTCTTCTCAGTTATTAATTATGGTCCATTCTTAGATGAGGCGTTATTAAATCAGATCATAGTAAACTGAGATTCAGAACAAGAATGTCTTGCTATGATTTATGAACCTTCCATTGCAAGTTACATTTTTTTCCCTAGATTATCATGTAAAAGTTTTCTCTTACTCTTTTGTTATTTCTGTGTAAACTAGAACTTCATTTTTGCTTTTCAAGATCCTCACCATGGGACCATATTGTGCTGTAATTTGGCAGAGGTGCTTTCTGAGTAGGAAGTTTGGGCTTGTTTTCAGGATAACTGAAATATATTTTTTCTTTGCTTTTGTTAGATTTTGGTATTTTGTTAACCTTTCTGATAAGAACATGTGGACCTGTGAGAATAACTTTTCTCATGGAAATGGAAAAAAAATTCTGTTCTGTGCCCTACAGGGAAGGGGAAAAAATAATCTTGAAAAATAAAAGTGAACAAATTAGTTTATAGAATTCATACCCCTGAAAAGGAGCCGGTTGTGTTTTCATACAGTTATTCTCAGATATTTCTTATTTTTCTAAGCTACATTCAGTCATTTCTAGAATGAAATAAAGCTCCCTAGTCATTAAGAAATTTGCTATATGATACCCATGAATTAAAAACTAAATTGGGGGTAGAATACAGCAGTTGTGATGTAATTTCATTATTATTTTTACTGCAGATACTAAAAAAACCTCTCCAAAACAAGGAAGTAAATTCATTAAAATATATAGATGGGTATATCTACTCATTGGATGCCCTTCTCCTTGTTAAATCAGAGGTAGGTTCTTGGCTTCCATTCCATTCTTTGCCAAATATCTGCTAATGTGTCCTTAGAGATCTCTTTTCTTTTGGTTGACTCACCTGAAAATGCCTGTTGAAAGAAAGCAAAAGTGTGGAAAAGTGTTTTCTAAACTATATGGGAATCCTGCTATGAAAAGTTAAATATACAATAGATAAGTCTGTGAAACAATAAGCGCATTAAGAGAAGGGATCCATTTCAGCTGGACAACAGAATGAAATGATTACTTCTGGTGATGGGGTCAATAATGGTAACCTTTGCTTTCAAACTCCCTAAGTAATTGCACTCTACTTAAGCTACTAGTCCTGGGGTCACGTGGAAACTCATTCCACAAAAGTTCAACAAACTATAGAACTGTTCTAAGACTTGTGATGGGAAGATTTTCTTTAACAACTTAATTTGTTTCACGTATGAGCAATGAAGATTATTCTTCTTCGCTGCCCAAGACTGTTGGATGGAATTCCAAATTCAGCTGACAGCAGTAGACTAAATTTTCAGGTATGGCTTTTATTTTGGAAATAAGAGCATTACTTTCAACTATCATGTTAAATATCATCATCCCAGAAAAGTAGGGTATACCAAACCCTTTAGTCACTTCCCAGTTAACTCCTAAAAGTACTACCTCTGTCATTCTGTGTTTCCTCTGTATGCTTCTGACTCTCATGTTCCTGCAGTTCACAAAAGATAGTTTATGGGATTACTCTGACTTTGTAGATTGTTCAAATTCATATAAATTGAAATGTATTCAAAGTAGCATCTACAGCTGCTTAAGCCATCTGACTTTTGGAGTAGGAACAAAATGTACGAATAGTACTGAGAAAACCTATACTCTGGGGGAGTGGAGCATCCAGACCATGATCCACAGTTTAAATGCCTACCTTAAGCAGTCTTAGCTTAAAATTTTCTAATATGATTTCTAGGTTCCCAGTTTAATAAGTCTATTACCAAACTATCTTTGTAAGTTATAGAAAGCTTTTTTTTTTACTTATTTTACATTAATTTTTCTCTTATTCCTCTTATTCTCACGTAAGAAGTCCCTAAAAAGGATATACTTGATTTTGCTTTGCAAAAAATATTTTGAAGGGATAGACATTTTTATTCCAGAAACTTCTTTTCACTATGGTCCCAATGTACGCCAACAAGGAGTTTATGGGAGTTATCCACCCACTAAAACAGATATTCAGTTAGGCCTTACTGCTTAGATACATATGTTAAGAGCTCACTATCAAAATATCGCTTACTTCTGTGTCAGAAAGCCAGGACTTTGGAGTTTACATTTTATTTGCAAAATGAAGCTTATTGAATGGCACACGTGCTGACTGCTAAAACTTACAAAGCATTCCTGAAAATCAGTGCTGGCCGGATATGACTTTCTGTGAAAGTACCAAATGAAAGATATACCTTTTAGGCTTTTCAGAACATGTGTGTTTAATCTGTGTAATTTTTAGAGAGACACAAACAATAACAACAATAAACTTGATTTTTTATATTTCTTTTTACTGTAGGGAATTATATTTAATCTTCAACCTGAAATCATCAGCAGCAAAACTGCCCTGGAGCTGTTTTAATTTCAATGGAGTTTTTGAAAAGTAATTGAAATCAGAATATCAGGGTTATTCCAGCATTCCTTTAGAAAGTGTAATGAGTTCCATAGTTTCCAGATAGAGATCTGAGGCAGTGACAAAACATTTTATTGAATGTGTAGTGAGATTTGAATTTTCTTTCATTTGCACTGGTAGAAATTAGAAATACACTATATGGTGTAAAGAAATAATGGCAGTGTAACTTCAAAGAGAATAGAACTAATTACTTCTAATAGAGAAGCACCTGTTTTGGAAAAACAATACTTTCTGGTGTTTGATTTAGTCTGAAATACAGGAGCAAAACTGCAATTCTATAATTGCGCAATATAACTTCAGTACTGCATGTGAGAGAATGCATTGTAAATGTGTTGATAATAATACCATAAATGTATACATTGCAATTTTCAGCACTAGCTGCTTGTCCTGGGTTCAGCAGTAGCAGTCATTTCTCTCCTTCTTAGTAGCTGGTGCAGTGCTGTGGTTTTGACTTTCAGCCTGGGAACAG
>WYDI02004823.1:0-25420 GCA_009867235.2 Psittacus erithacus
TCCAACCTGGCCTTGAGCACTGCCAGGGATGGGGCAGCCACAGCTTCTCTGGGCACCCTGTGCCAGCGCCTCAGCACTCTCACAGGGAATTGCTTCTGCCTAAGAGCTCATCTCAGCCTCCCCTCTGGCAGGTTAAAGCCATTCCCCTTGGCCTGTTACTGTATTCACTTGTAGAAAGTCCCTGTCCAAATTTCTTGCAGGCTTTTTTAGGTACTGGAAGACTGATATATGGTTATTTTCTCATGAAAAAAATGGAATCTTTGCTTTAAATTACCGTATGTATTCCTTTTTCTGTCTTAAGTCAGAGTCTTCACTCTTTCCATAAGCAAAGCGCCTTCTGAGATGATTTGGAGATGTGCTTATGTGCGCACCATAGCAGGGCTTGAGCTGTGCTACACAGGTAAAGGGGTAAAACTGACTTATTTCCTAGCAGTGTCTTCCTAAATATTGAAATGAAGTACTTACTACTCCAGTGCTGCACTTACCATGTGGGATATGTCACAACTATTTCTGAGCCACTTCTGAGGCTACTTTATGCATTAAACACAGCAAGAAAGTCAAAGGTGTGCATTATATTAAGATAACATTCTTTCAGGGTCACCGAAGGCATCTGGCTGTGCCTTGTATCTCAGCCTGCATTCCAGACATTTATCTCTGCAACGTGTGAGTGTGTGTTTGTTTTGTTACCTAATCATAAAGTGGCATTTAAAAATGGGGCTTTCCTCCTTGCTGATGAGGTCATCTGCTGTGTGTGCAGCTGCTAAGGAGCACACAGCTCCTCTGCAGCTGGGGAGGATTCAGCTGCAGTGGGGATCCTGAAGACACTTGGTGGGTCTGGGGTGCAGGACACACTGTGTGGATCTGAGGTGGCTTTCTGTGGGAAACAGCTGAAAACACACACACTGTCCCCATGTGGATTGTCAGACAGGCTTGTGACCTGCTGGCATCGGTCCTGTTTGGTGGCATCAGCAACAAGATGCTCTGCTTACTCCCTGTCTTCTGTCATTAATGTATTATTCCCCTGATCAAACACTCGTTATCTGGACACAGGGTGCCCAGAGAAGCTGTGGCTGCCCCATCCCTGGCAGTGTTAAAGGCCAGGTTGGACACAGGGGTTTGGAGCAAGCTGCTCTAGTGGAAGGTGTCCCTGCCTGTGGTAGGGGTTGGAGCTGGAGGAGCTTTATGGTCCCTTCCAACCCAAACCAGTCTGGGATTCTCTGATACAGGCTGCATGGCATCGAAGAATATGATGAGGGTTTGGAAACCAGAAAGGACGTGTAATCACAAGGAGAGCCTTCCTGTGTTCTGTGTCAGTTCTGTTCTAACTTGTCAAAAGCCAATTTCCTTTTTCTAATAAGATATTAGTAGGGGCGGTCCATGGTCAAAGGCGCAGATTTCCATCTGTGAGTAACAGTCTTGTAAGAGTCTCAGCCAATGTGTAAATACAGAGAATGGGCAAAAAATCCCAAGTACCCTTTCATCCTCAGGGATGGCCCCAGCTGCCCCTGGGTGTGAGACATTGGCACCAGTGACGCTTACAGTGCCTGGCAGGAGATGGTGTTGAATATCTGGATGAAAGAGGAAAGAAATGGTGATGGATGAAGGAAGGGGGAAGAAAGATTTGAGAGGGGCCAGACAACTGTTTATATATGGGATACTGAGATACACCACTGTGTATGCTGCGTGGAGCATGCTGGGCACTCAAAACTGAATGATATATATGGGCAGGAGGATCTACATGTGGTATTTTACTTTTAAAAAGACAAGATTCAGAGTAGCTTTGCAAATTCATAGTAATCAGTCACAGAAAAGGGGTGATTTCATTGAGAAATCTCTGTTTAGCAAAATGGGATAGTTTTTTTGGAAAGCTTTAAAATGGGCTGCATTAGAGTTTAGAGCCTTTTAAGATCCTCTCATCCCTGGTTTTGAGATGCATACAGTAGTCATTTTATTTCTAAAGCTTGCACATTTTAGCAACACTAGCTTTTAATTCATTATACAGCAGTATGGAGCTGTTGAGAGAGACATAGCAGCTTGATTCATTTGAAATCCTAGGACAAATAGGCTTTAAAAAGCAAATGCATTCATTCTGACACTAATTATGTGTCTTTCCCACATGTCGTAGTATCTTGTGTCACAAATTGCTCTCATTTGCTACTCAGTGCAAAATGTCTGAGAGACGATGAGTGCAAACCAAGATGTTTTAACCAGGTGTAGGGCAGGTCTAAAACCTATGGAGAGTCCAGAACCTAACAGGAGGAGAAACTTCACACTAAAGGGATCAAAAGACCTTTGATCAGGTATTAATTTCAGCTAGATTGTAGCTACAGTTGCAACTTTGCAGTGTGCAAAATAAGCTGCAACATGCCCAGCAAACAGAGATAAGCACCAATATCTTAGCTGGTTTGTTTGGAGTTGGTGAGGCTGTGAACTCCTATCAATGTCCATCTTCCCCTGTAAGGTGCTGATGCTCTGATGAGCATCTTTCAGGAACCCTGAACGGAAATACACCGTTCCATGTATGTGAATGCAAAGGATTTGATGTATTAAAATGAACTAGAGAAAAAACTTGTGTTCCTGAGCCAGTGCTTGTTGCTGGATAATGGACAAGCCCGGCATTGCTCTTCTGGAACTAATCCTATAATAGTGTCACAGGTTATTTGGTGCCAACTGGTGTTTCTGCTCTCCCCAGCAAAGAGCAGCCTTTCCACTTGGAGTGAAACTGTGAGAAATTAGAAGTTGACAAAACCAATGGCAGCAAAAAGAAATCATTCACATCAATGCAAGTTTGTTTCTCGTTTTAAATAACCCCATCCCTGTTTCCTGTGCTAAGCAGAGGCTTCCTCATTATGGCAGAGGTTTAAGCAGCAAATGTCTCTTCACCTGTGCTGCACTGTTCAAACCTGGCATGCTTTACACGTAATGCAGTTTGACAGTTCATTTGAAATAAATGTGCCGATAACCCTTAAAAGTGGTAATAAAATACTCTTTGCTCTACTGTACAGATGATTAATACCACTGAAGTAATTAAATTCCATTAGGCTGGGGTTCACATACCCAAGGAATTGGTGCCAGGATTTAGCAGATCTCTAGTGAGGACAAAAGACTAATGCCTTTTAAAGCCACGTTTCGCAAGTAAAATCCCAGGAAAGTCTATATTAACTTAGGACATCTGCTTGGTGTGATTGTTTGAGCTATTGATGCATTGGATCATTAGCAGGGTGGTGTGAACTACTGTTTTCCTGTTGACAAGGATCTCTCACCAGGAGCTGCTGGCTTTCTGCAGAGGGAGAAAAGGCAGAACAGGGCAGCCAGGCTGGGTCCTGCGCACGGGCTTTGACTTCCAGAATTATTGCCAACTGGAGAGTCTCTGATGGTAGGAAACAGCATTTTGCCCCCAGCCATTTTTCCCAAGATCAGAGCCAAAGTAACTCTGTCTCCTGCTGTTTTGTAGCTGTAGATTCTTAAAGACTGGCATTATTGTAGACGATGAACAGTTTGCCCCCTTTCAGATGGCTGCAGTAATGACCCACAGGGGAGGCAGTGCTTAGGCAATGCTGACAATGTGACCAGGTGCTGCAACATAAGCATTTCATTAAATATTGAAGCAATGGGTTTCAGTTACAGTGGCAAAAAGGAAATCTGGGCTGTGTCCAAATATGTGGCTATTTTTTTTCCCTTTCAACCTCTTCTAATCACATTATTTTTTGCATGACCTTTCTCCTGCTAATTAGCTGCAGCCTAGAGCAGCATTGTGGGTAACACATCGAAGGTGATTCCACATTCCACTTTACATGCTGGTAATCATTCTTAATGTAGGAATGATTTATTTACTGCAGGTTTTTTCATGATCTAAAATATGCAAACCACCCAAAAATCCTCTCTTTATTATTGCCATACTTCACATCTACCCGAAAAAGGAGAAAATATCTTGGATTTCAGTTTGAAAACAGGAAAAGATTTGTGCTATAACCTGTATCGTTTCAATGAAAGCTGTTGTAACCATGTAGGAAGAGGTGGGTGTAGTGAGTGTTGTCAGCAAGTGCTAAAGAGGTCTAAAATCTCGTTCCTGTCTTGAACACCTGCGCGTCCTGCCTGATGGGTGTTGTACAATTCCTTACTCTGTGTGCTCACCGCAGATAGTAGCACTATCTGGTACCATCACTACAAGGTGGTAAAACTTGGTACTCAGAGCATGAGCTCAAAGAGCACCTTTGGCTAAAAAACCAAGGGAATGACTCAAAACTCCACCCTTTGAATGTGGAAGCACATTTTGAAAACCTAAATTATCAAAACAGTATCTATGTGGGTGTTCATCTTCTCCTAGGAGGCTGGGGGCACCACCTGGTTGGGTTTTGGTTTGGCTGTGCGCTTTGGTTTCAGTTTCTGCTTTTAAAAGGTGGGGAGAAGGCTTCAGGAAAACTGGTTTTGAAGGGCTTCGTATTTTGTGTTTGTGCAGTCATTGCCATAACTTTATAAGAAAAAATTAAGAGCATTGTAACATTTTAATCTCATTTTGTGGTGTGCTGCAACACACAGCTGAAGAGTACGGCAGTGCTGAACTATATATATGCTATAGCATGTTTTCTAAGCAAGCTGGCAGTTTTCATTATGCTGCCTTTGTCATTATTAATTGTTTATGAAATCAGGCATAATATTAAATCACTTAAAATGCCATCATTTAATTTTCTTAGTACAATATGTATTCTTTTCTTTCTACCATGTACCAAATACATTTCTATTGAGTACAAACTGTTTCTATAAATATGATCCCAAATGTCAAAGCTATTTTTATCATAGCTGAAAAATTATTTACAAAGATGCAGGTGCCCAAATAGACAGAAAGGTATTTATTGAAAAATCCTATTGCTCTACTACGACCAGTGTTTTCCATATGCAGTGTTAGAGACTGGAGTAAGCAGGTCCTGTTCAGCATTACAATTGTTTGTAGTCTGATTTCAATACTTCACACGGTAAGATAATACTCTTTCTTTCAGTAAAAGTGTTAAAATGATTTTTAAGAACAATTCTCTGTTTTCTTTTTCCTTTCCTTGAAAGGAGCTTTTTTTATTTCTGTTTTGAATTTTAAAGAGTCTTATTTTTAAGAAAATGAAACTACTACTAAAAAACCCCCAAAAAGGCAGAGAAAGGAGAAAGATTGCAGTGAGTATATATGTATATATATAGCAAGGAGGGAAATGCCGTATCAAGACTGTTTTAATCTATCAGTTCTTTCTTATTTATACTGAACTAGTGTTGTGATGCTGAAATGTGACTGTAGCCATAAGAAGGAAAGGTGGAAATCATTTAAAGCTTCAGGATTATGAAATGCACAAGGCAGCATCTTCTGTGCTGTTGGAAAGAGTAGAGGAAGCTGGTAGTGTATTAAATGTTTACAGTGTAAGTCTAACAATATTATGCCTGTGAAATTGCTATGATTATGTATCTTAAAATATGCCCTTTTGAGAACTGGCCTAGTTCTTCACTTACAAGAGCAAGCTAAAATTGGTGAAGTGTCAACAGCCAAATCAACAGTTATTTCAGTCAGAGATCCCGCTTAACTACAGGGATTTGGGAATTTCAGAGCAAATGGCACTTACAGAGACTGCATTAAAGGATGCAATGAGGCCACAGATGAAGTAGCCTCACAGTGAAAAAATTAGTGTGGAATGAAAAAGGCAGGGTTCAGTTCTTGCAGCAAATCTGCACTGATAGCTATAGAGGTTTTTTATACCTGAAGTTGAGCCAAATCTAGCTCCTGTCCACCTCTTCTGCAAAGCAGGATATTTATCATTATAGAACAACTTTCAGATAGTACTTAGATATCTATTTTTTATGTATTCATGTTTTCATATTCTATTTCATGTTTTTTTACATTTTGTATTATAATTATTTTTGGTGGTTCAAAGCAAGAATTTATCTTCCAAGCATGGTTTATCCTCTTACCCCTCTGTCAAAATCCATTCTGGGTTAGATTAAGAGTTTTCCTTGACAATTATAACTTGATAACCACTCAGCTGATTCACTGCATTGCTGACCATGATTCTTATCAGAACTTTTCGGGTGCCTGTCATTTGCTCTGGCTTTTATCTTTTAAACAATTTCTGCAATGCAAAGATTCAATATTCTCAATTACTGCTCAGTAACCAGAGGACTTCTTTTCCGTCACTCCATCAGGGAAGAAATGTTCTAATACATATATATGTGTGTGTATATATAAACATTTATATTCATGTTTTTTAACTCCCCAGGTAGGCGGCAGGAAATAGAAAAGAAGTTGGCTTATATGCAAACTAGGTGCTCTTACTAGAGTTATATATTATAAAGGTATTGGCAGGTCAGCAGAGGGACTTGAGAGATTGAGTGAATATTGTGGAAATGCTTTTGGCTGAGCTACTGAACACTGTGGCAGCTCCCTCCTCAAAATGAATGGTCCTGTCTACCCCAGGCACAAGGCAGGGGGATCTGCTGTACTTTCTACCAATGGCTTGTACTCTTGAGCCTTGCTAACTGGAGTATTATTGTTAGCTCAAGAGGAGGATTTGAGTTAGTCTTTCCTATTAATCTGTATAAAATTTACTAGCCGTAAATGGGTGTCTGCTTTAACGGTGGAGCTTTGTTATCTCTTTGTTTTGTGGATCTTAAGTTTTTACAAGCCATTACCAAGGTATTTGCACAGTAATGGATCAATCACCACCCTGTCCACCTGCTCAGAATTGTCTATCCTTTTAATATATTATTAATGTCTTTGATTTGCAGAGTGGAAGATTGCAGAGGCTGTTTGTAGCTGTCTCTGTTGTACACTGAGGGGGAAAATGAAAAATAAATGGCTTGATAGAGACACATTCTCCATGAGCAAATATTTTTTCTTATTGCTAGATTTAGGAAACAGAAAAATCCAATTGAGGACTTTAAGGAAAAAGAAAAAAGGGGGGAGGTGGGGAGAGGCAGTGAAAACTGACAATACTATAAAATGCCAAAGCCTCATCTTAGTTTTAATGTCTCACCTTGTGTTCATACGCCTTTTTAGCTCTCCTGTAATAAACTTTCAACACTGATGAGTTATGGATGCAGAGAAACCAAGGGGCTGTTTTTTGTCTCAGGGTGCACGTTTGCCGCTTTGCCATTCTTTTACATTTTCATTCTTCATGCTGATGAGTCAGTACAGATTTATATTACCATGTTATTATGGATAGTATAGACTGAGTCTCCTTGAAAGTAATGGCATGTGATTGCTTACCCCATTACTTTCAATGGGACTAAGTCTATGTCATCCTTAGGGACTCTATCCCATTGAAAGTAATAGTCTGAGACTGCCCACATCGTTACTGTGCTTTAAATTGGATTGAATTTATACTGATCTGCAGAGGCTAGCCGCAAAAAGTCTCATTTTTAAGACATAAAGTTGATAAAAGTTTTTTGCTAGTGGTTAGAAAGTTTAACGGAGTGTAAGAAACTCTGTTTATAACATTACAAAGATGGATTTATGTTGTTCCGAGTCCTCAGTGTTTGACCTTAACCCAGTCAGAAGAACCCCAATAGTAACACATTGATGGAGGGTTTTTTCTTCTCTCCTTTAATTATTTCCTGTATATTTTCATCTTTTCACTTTAAGGAAGACTTCTGCTGTGTTTTAATGACTTCTGTGTTATGTTTAATTGGACCTTGGCAGTGCCCTATTCCTTTCTTGCATCTCTAAAATAGTGCCAATATATAAATACTTCAAATATATAAATGATAGTGTTTTGAGGGAAATTACTCATTTCTACTTCTAATAATGAAAATAATAAGAAGTATCCCTTCCTGAAGCAGCATCTCTTTATCCTTATTGGCAAAGAATCTCTTTTTAGGAAAACAATAATCAGTTATTGTAAAAATAAAGCATCCTCATATTATGGCTCTCCCTCTCATGCCAGCATGTCTGTTAAATTTATTTAGACCAAGAGCTTTACTTCTACCCTTACTAATGTTAGGTGCTAATGTTCCCTTAGAAAATCAAAGTGCATTTTTTATACTCTTACATTGCCATGAAATGCAACCAGATAAAATGAAATCCATTCCAGAAAGATTAATGTTACAATGATAATGCACTGGATGAAACAGAGAGACTAAACCCCTGGTTTTTCTTAAGGCCTTGATCAGTCCTAAGAAAAGGAAATGTTGACTGATGAAATGAGCAAATTTAGCATAGGAATCAAAAGAGTATATGTGTGTCTTTCCCTGTAGATGTGCATATGGTATAATAGAAATGACACCCGTATATCTCAGCTGTATATTCTACCCACTTCCACTAAATGCAAGCTGTAGAATAAATACGGAGTATGCAGGCTGTTTAATCTATAATGCATCATACAGCATCATGTGAGAAATGCACCTTTCTTTTTAGGTAATCGCCGTGACATTATTTATTTGAAAAGAGATCACAGTGCTACAGCTGTTACTTGTGATTTAGTAATTGAATCAGCAGCAGCATTTTATACATACTCATATTTATTAAAACCCTTCAGAAGCATTAGAACGCATTTCAGTCTATAGAGGGAATGAAAATCATGTCTTTAAAGGGGCAGTATCGACTTTGTTTTATGTTTATTGGCGACTGCAGCATGGTCAAATGTCACAGCCAGTCCCAACTCGCTGTAACTCAAGCAAATAAAACATGCATATAGCCCTCTACCTACAGCATAATATACCTTCTTTCATCATCATCATTAGGGTAGCATTCCCACATGTCACTTTAGGTAATGATCTGAGCACGTATACATGTACAGGGATAATATGCAGGTGTATATTTTTAATATGTGCTCATATGTTTATATCCCTCTCTTTACAGAATGGTGCTGCAGTAGCAGGGCTGGTGTAATATTTGCTTTTTCCTATATTACTTCAGTACCATCTAGATGTTCAAACCAAAGTAGAGGTTGATTGTCTTATGGGCACTACATATGGGAAGAACTATTTCGTGCTGCGTATTCCTTATGTGGCAGGATCATAACTGATAGCAAACTGGTTTAAGAGGAGGGATTCAGTAAGTTGTATGCACTTTTACAGTATGGCTGCTGCTCTAGTTGCCCTCTGGATGTGAGAGATGGAAGGATTAGGTAATATCATTTATGAAATAAGTTGATGCAGCCAAGAAATTAACATGTCCACGTTTTCAAACCATATTAACTGGTTAAATAAAACATATTCTTTCTCCTTCTGAACCCTCCTTCCCTTATTTTATGCACATTTTATTTAAATAAATATTTTATATGTGTGAATGCAGTAAAATCCAGATTCCACCCGTATGGCTGTAAGGAACTAGGTGGTTGTTTATAAACAGTGTGTCAGAGTGGGATCTGAAGGAGGGATGTGAGAGAGGAGATTGTGGCCTTGCAGTTGAAGAGTTGTCACAGCTATCAAAGCTGCAGAGCCTGCCAGCAATGCATTACAGTGTGAGTAGATGGATGGGGAAGAGCCAGAGTTGTGAAGTTCCATCAAAGAAAGGGCAAAATGCTTTAATTCCTGGTGATGATACCAGGGAAGCTGCTGGAATGATTCAGATAAGCTTTAATGAATTGATAATGATGGATAAGAAACATGATCTCGCATGCCATGCGTGAGCTTTGTTTCATGAGTTGGTAAGAACACTGGGACTGGCCAAGACTGGTTCAGAGACGCTGGAAACCATTGCAGTAACCACAGCCCTGTATAATGGCCTATGTGTTCAATCACTTCCTATTTGGGACACCCAGTTTGGGTGCTCTCAAAAGGTGCTTTTTCCTGGCAGCACTGACCCCACTTCAGAAATCAGGAGCAGTGACAGCATTTTTGATGGTGCCCCTAAATTTTGAGTTTTGCAAAGTCAGTAGCGCTTAAAAAACATTTAACCCAATACTCCATGTGTGAAGTAACACTGAGGACTGTTGAATTTGGGGCTGAATCCAGGAGATGCTGTTATGTGTTTTACAGACTAACACTCCAGTGTGTGCATATGTATATACTTGCAGATGTATCATTTTAGAGTCATCAAAAATTTATTCTCTACCCTAAATGAACTATAACTTTGCTTACTCTTGTAAACTCTTCTCACAGGGACAAATGCTGCTTTCAAGCAGCAGCAGTCACACTGTGCAATAGCAGTCATTGCCCTAAATAGAGGGGTCCTGTGAGGCCTGATCCTGCTGGACTTTTTCTGGGAAGATTCAGTGTTGTTTCACATGTGATCTGTTTGGAAGTGAATGGCCCAAGATGAAGAAAACTGGTATTGATAGAGAACCTCTGTCTGCAGTCAGAATGTTTCTTGTGCAAACCCATTGCTCTCTCTTTAAAACTAATTAGTAATATTTTGATAGCAGTAGAGGTGTATTTGCTTCTCTACCATGCAGACGTAGTTTCTCCTCATGTCCATTCTTCTTTGGCAAGAGCTGTTTAATTCCTCTGTGGTTGTCATTCTTGCTTGTGGCATGGGACCTTGGTTTAACTCATCACTAAGGTGGAGAGAATCCAGTGGGGGATGGTGTGGAACTGGGAGAACTGTTCTTTTGAGGAGCACTTTAGCACTTTTGGTGTAAACAGCTGTGGGGTAAACCCATTTACCTCCACATAACCTGGGTTTGTGGCTGGTGAAATATCCAAGCAAGACGAAGTGTGTAATGAAAAGCATGCAGCAGTGTGAAGAATCACCCTCCATGCCAGGCGCAGGGGCTGCCTGTGGTGGACAACAGGACATTTCATCTGACTGAGTGGTCAGCATCTGTGGTGAGCCTACACATGGCATGGTCTGCCATGGACCCCTCCTCTTGGTGACAGACCTTTGCATTGTGAGGACCAGTGCCTTTAATGGTTCTCTCTAGTATGTCTAGGTTCTGTATATCTCTGAGCCTTATTGTGGCTGTATGGGCCTTAAGCAGACTCATAAGCTGTGAGATCATAAATGTGTGCTGTGCCATTCATATGTATTAGTATCACAAACAGCAGGTGAAAGAATTACTGCTTGTCCTCATGTTTCTGGGGGTCTCAGGATGTGACTGGTGTCTGGGAGCTGCTGCCTCTGCTGAGCCTGTGCACCCAGTTTTGCAGGCAGGGTTGATGGGGGACCATGACTTGCTCCCCCAAATGGGCTGGGGCACCTCCTCTTGTCTCCATTCTGTGTCCTGGGTTGGAGCTGGGGTGTCCAGGAACACTCACCACTCCCTGACCTGACTGTTCTAAACACATGGAGCTTTTATCCTTTGTCTCCTCCATAAGGGCAGCTGAAAGAAACAAGTGTGAGGAGGATCAGTGCCCGCAATTAACATTAAAGAGTTTCCTGAATCACATCCAGCAGTAGCATTGCATCCTAAAATGATGTTAAAATCACAAGATCTAGAAACTGTATTGCAAAGCTATGGAAAAAGCTCAGCCATTGCACTGTCTTTACTTTTAGGGATTTTAACTTTTAACCCTATGGTTACCAAATTACATCAGCCAGAAATGTGCAGCCAGTGTTTAAATGCTGTGCTGATGCATGTGTCAACCATGAGAGAGGGGTGGTGAAATCACATTTAGAGAAGCTCTTTCAATTGTGATTTTGCTTTGTTGTTGCTGTTGTATATGTGTATGGTTTATATATACATTAGACATCTTTATATATAATGGTAAAACCCTGGCAATTTTAAATTAAGGCAGCTATTACCTTTAATTTTTTGCTAGGTAGAAAGCAGACTTATTTTTGTACTCAGAGGATGTATTCAGCTTAACTCTGTAATTGCTGGCAACGTAGGAGCTCATTATATTACATTTTAGTACATTTAGCACCAGCTGCTATGGAGTTAATGGCAGAGCTGGTAGAAAATGACATATAATACATAATCCGTTTAACATGGATTTAATAATAATATGAAAACCATTTTTTTCTAAGGCATTGTCCATATTAAATTGTAAAATAGCATATAGTTATTTTATCAGTATGACACCTAAAGGAGGACTCACCTGCTTCGACAGGAAATACTGTTTGACATGAGAGGCTCTACCTTAAATAACCACACTCCTTATGTGTTCTAATAATTTTATAACAGGTTTTGAACCAGTTTGAAGGTAGCAGTTCTTATGGAATTTCTCAAGGCTTTGTGAGTAATGTGGGGGGAAAATATCTGTTCAGGTGGGGCTTTTCCTTGCCTTTGTTTTCCCCTTGGCATACTAAAATATGGTTGACTAATGATGTATTTTTAATGGACAAGAAAAGTGTATCCCAACCTTCATTTACGGCTCTGACAGAGATTGGCAGAGAAGAATCTTCTCTCTGCTCTGCCTACTGCTGAAAGGTATCAGAAGTGAAGACCTTTTTTCCTCAGATCTTTGTTCATATAGAAAGTCCCCATCAAATGTAGATGAACAAGCCTTTGCAGATGAAACTTCTAAATGCATCCACATTATTGTCATATATCTTGTAAATGTGAACTCATATTTACACTGCATGCTGTGGGTTTTTTTTTGGGGAGGATTATATTAAAAATCCAATCTAGAAAATCTTAAAAGGAGTAGAATTGCCAAAGAATAATTTTAGCAAGTGAGTAATAATTTTACTTATGTGAATGTATTTGCTTTGAGAAAGAGAGAATAGGTTTCATTTTGTTTTAAATCCTCCCTAGCAGTTCTGTTGAAGGTCCCATCAGTTGTCACTTGCATGTACCAGCAGAAAGTAACCAAAAGAAGCCAAAGTCGCAGCAAAGGAATGTATTTAATACCCAACAGTGAGTTTATTTGGGAGGAGAAGCAGTGCTGAGCAATGCCTTAGGTATATGCTTCACATTTAGATGGTGCCTTCAGTGTATGTATATGCATAAGATGAGTTAAATTTAAACAGCTGAAATGCTTTCAAGGTGGGGAGATATTTGTAAGGAAATATTATTTGTTAGAAAGGAAAGCACATGGTTCATGTTTTTGCACTATCTCCTCTCTGTGAGAATTTGCAGGAGGTGGTTTATCTCTGTTTCTCTAGAATGATTACTTAGTCCCTCAGCTGAACTATTTAACTTACTTAGGGGTTTTATTTCTCCTTCTTATATCTTCTTAGAACCATAGAATCTTACCCATGTCCTGGAGATATTTGATCCTACAGTGAAGTGATGGGTCTTATTGCCCTGAATGTGGCAAGATGGGTGACTTTTCTAATCAGTTGTGACAGTGTGTTCCGTACCCGTGGCCCTTCTGCCAAAAAATCCAGGTTTCCTGTTCTTCACAGGCATCGCTGTGGCTGCTTTAAAATGTTATTATTACTCATGATAGCATTTGCATTGTTGAAAACCCCAGCATTAAAAAAATATGAGGTAGGGCTGCAAATCACCTGAATATATTGTTGGTGTTGGGTGTTTTGCTGCTTTTATTTAACCATATGAAATACATGTGACATGCTTCCAGTTTTTCCATGTAACCAGGAGGGATGAAGATTTTCCACTTCTTTATTTCATCTTTTAAAGGAAAATTATGATTTCATAATATTAAACAGATTCCAACAAGAAAATACAGGTCAGTGGGATATCTTGCAGAGGGACACCAGCTGGGTCTTGCCTATGCTCAAGCAAACACTGTGCAAGGCAGGTCTGAGCCAGGTGCTGTGACTGTGCTGAGTGAAGTACCACAGAATCCCAGCCTGGTTTGGGTTGGAAGGGACCTTAAAGCTCATCCAGTTCCAACCCCTTGTCATGGGCAGGGACACCTTCCACTAGAGCAGCTTGCTCCAAGCCCCTGTGTCCAACCTGGCCTTGAACACTGCCAGGGATGGGGCAGCCACAGCGTCTCTGGGCACCCTGTGCCAGCACCTCAGCACCCTTGCATTTGCCTAATGTCTAATCTACTGAGCCCAAGCAAATGAACTGCGCAACCTGCAGTGGGATGGACAGTCATACACCAGGAAAACTGCAAGTATGGTGATCCCATGGTTTAGTCACAAGAGTTCACACTAATGCATTCATTAGGAGAGGTCCTGTTTGGAAAGGGCAAGTGTTCTTTGCTGCGGTCTCAGCCTGACGTGTTACGGTTGGCCTTGAAGATCAAGGCAGGGACGCTGCATCTGAATCTCTCTCCAGAGGAGATCTGGGATGCTGCATTCATACCAGCTTGTTCTCTAAGCAGGCAGGCTGCCACATTCAATACAAGCTGGAGCTTTTTCCATATGAAGAAGTTTTCAGTGACATGAAGTCATATCATCAGGATTAAAAAATGGTCTTTGCCAGAGACTGAGGGGTTCAGTTTGGCTTCTGCTAAGACAGATTTTTAACTATGTTTTAATTAGCTTAGTACATGTTTTCATTTATCATATTGTGCCGAGTACATCTAGTATTAGAGAACTGAGGAACGTGATGTGAGCCTGCACTTAGGTTAAAACAATGAAAAGCTAATTAGATGAAATAACTATAGTGTATTAATATTTATGTGTTATATTATGTAGGTTATGGAAGTTGGGTTAATCTAAAATGGTGCTTAATAGAATTGCAAGTGCTGTCTGACTCCTTCATACTCTGTATGGGGAATCGACAAGGGATTTTGCTGGAAATCCAGGAAATCTGCATTAAAGTATAATGTTTCCTGCTGAGAGGGATCCGGTAAAGGGGGGGAAATACTCAATTCTTCACTGCCATTCCCTGTTATTTACACAGGGATGCTGTTCCCTGCCTTGTTCCAGGTCACTTGGAAAAGCCTTTGTCAGTAGTAATTTTTTCCTGTATCCATAAATACATTTTTCCCTCTGTCTATTAGTACAGCACTTGTGGAATACTGGGGGGAAATTCCGGGGGAATTTCTCTCTAGAAAAGGAAGGATTCTGCACCACTGAAGACGGTAGGAGTTTGGTGTTTAGCAGCATTGAGAGCAGGGTTACTGAGGCACTGAAAAGAGATCCTCTCTTCATATTTCCTGATTAAAGTTATTCTGGATGGAGTTTAGCTGGTGCTTGTGAAGTTACACCAGGCATGATGAACCCACTTCAACACCTGGTCTGCCTTCTCCCAATCCATAGAGAAGACTTGAGGAGTGTGGAGGTGATTGCATTGATGTATGCTGCATGCCAGTTTCATCCTTTAGAAGTAAAAGCTATTCCCGGTCTCAGATTATGTTGCCTCCTTGTTTGAATTCTTAGGATTGTGGGATTTATTCTTTTTCTTTCCCATAGCTGTATTCTCCCAGATGACTAAAGGCTGAAATGATGAATTTTCCCAAATATCTATAACCCAGCAGTTGTTCTATTTCTCCCCAGGAAAAAATCCTGCAAGTCACCTCCAGCTTTCCTTTACACCCTGTGCCCATCATTTCATGGGGATTTACATTAAAAAAGGCTAAAATAAAAAGATATGCTTTTCCTTGTTTTGACGCTGCAATTCCCACCCTTGAAATGGGGCCATTTCTGTAACTAAGTGATAGGAGCCTGACTTGAGAATTTTTCACTTGCTTATAAGAATGAAGCTTTTCACAGCACTAGTTAGACGGACACTGAGCGTGTTTATATCTAAATGGCTTCATTGCTATTCATGTTTGCCGTTCCTTGAGCATTTCTCAAAGATGCTCTGCAATATCCCTTTGAAGAAATAGGACTCTCCATACAAATGTTGAGGCTATAAATGGAGATAATCTTCCCCAATTCTTGTTTGGAAAAGCACAGAGAAAAGAACCCTGTGTAAATGCAAGTCTGCCTCAGACCTTTGGATCGCCTCGCAGCTCGGCAACCTTCACCTCTGCCGAGCACAGCAGCAGTGATTTGGAAGGGTATTTTAATTTTTGGCATGCGCATCATCACACCAAGTGAAGATAAAGAAGATTCAGATCTTGGCTATTATATTCTAAGCAGGCTACCAGTGTGTCTTTGTGAATCGGGTGCATTTGGAATCGTTTCCCTGCCAGCACATATTCCAAGCATGGATATTATTTCCCTGACATTTGTAAAAAGTAAATCTTTTGGGTTTGTATTTCATTCTAGACAAGATTTCTCCTCTAAATTATGTTTTTGCATATTGTTCCTGTTCAAAAAGGGATGGAAGCATTGTTTTGCAAACCCAGGCTTGTGATTTGGCTGCTAAAATCAGAAATAGTGTTTTAAAATGGGGTTTTTTAATAGGCTGTAGGGTAATTTTCCCACCCTGTTTCTCAGAAGATGAGAATATTATTACAAATCAAAGTAATAGAAGCCATGAGCAGAAAAGGAAGTTTCTTAAATATACTACCTAGCTTGCATTTAAAAATGCAAACCACTGCTTTAGTTAAAAATACATGTCTTGGGATGTGTCTTACTTTAAACTTCAGAGCACTAAATTATTATGGACTTGCACATATCCAGTGTATGGCTTTTTGGGGCAGAGCAGGGACATACACAGTTTTATTTCCCATATAAATGATTTTAAAGCAATTAAAAACTAAGCAGAAGTGTGTGCCTGTGCCAGTGTTTGAGCATGCAGGAGTGCAAACAGCATATCTGTAAGCAGAAATATCTGTAAGGTGCATACATGCAGACTGCAATTTTATCATAAATATTCAGATTATAATCTAAAATGTCCGTAGTCTCCATGCATTATGCAAATATCCGTGTGGATTCTGTATCAGCCATCTATAGAATTGTCTCCCTACGAAGCAGAAAGCATATGGTATCTCAGCTCTGCTTAATACTGTCAGGCTCAGGAGTTAATTTAGGACACTTGATATGAATGCTTATTTTTTTTCTTGCTTATAACACGTTACATTTTGGATGATGCATAACCACATCGGCAGGAAAATCCATGGAAATGTTTGGGATATCATTGTCAGTGGGAGTTTTGTCAGCTAATAAAGATGATGTGGTTTGGCCTTAAGTCTCGTCAAAATAAATTACATTTTGTGTGTGTGTATGTAATGTAAAATTAAAATGAATAAACATCATAAAGCTGAAGCTTATCCTGGTGGCTGCTTGAAAATTCCAGTGATGTGGCACAAGGGAGCGACCATCATTCCAGTGCAAAATGTGCCGAGCTCTTTTCAATGGAGACTGAAGAGCACAAACAGAAGGCTGAAATAACAATAGGCTGATTGCTTTCATTTTTTGGGGTGTGGAGTTTAACATTGCATTAAAGAGAACAACCGAGTTCCTCCCTTTTTTTTTTGCCTATTTTCTTGTCATGGCTATATTAGCATTACATGGTGCATACTAATTATAAAGTTGGCTGGAACAAGAGTTCCTCTTGTGAATCCATTTAAGAACTGATTGTTTACTATCTTTTTCTGTAAGTATAAAATTTTAATTATGGCCCTGACAGGAACTGTGCGTGATACAGTGCTCTACATTTATCACTGGGAGAGGGCCAGTTGCAGAGCTGTTTGACTTTGGAGAAATCCTGATGCGCTTGCAATGTTGAGCAGCAGGTGCCACATTATTATGTACAGAAAAGCAATTAGGAAGCATATTGGATGAATGGGGAGTGCATTAATATTAGCAAGTACATTTGTCAGTGGTTTTGATGCGAGTCTTTTTCTTTTCTTTATGCAACATTAAGATTGTGGCTCTCATAAATTCTCCCCTTAAATTGCCATCTGTTCCCTTGTCATGCAGTAGTGAGGTAGAGAAAAGTTTTCTTGACAAAATGAAAAGAATTTCTTTTCTTTAAAGTAGAAGCAAAGGAGCCTACACAAAGTGGGAGAATTGTAGGTTATGCAATTGAGCTTTGTGTGTGTTAAGTAATTACTGTTGAATGTAACATTAACCATGGAATGGTTTGGGTTTTATTTTGCCCCTCCTCCCCCTTCTAGATTTCATTTTTTTTTCAGTGACTTCATGTATTTTTAATATAGGACATGAAAAAAATCTTAACTAAATTGTACAAAATGCTGTCAGCCCAACCAGTGTGTCTCTGCTGCAGGGTTCTAATGAGGGTCAGGAGTGTGCTGTTAAAGGGCATCTCCCATTGGCCCATCAGAATCACAGAATGGTGTGGGTTGGAAAGGACCTTAAGATCATCCAGTTCCAACTTCCCTGTTGGTTCATGGTGCAGAGCAATTTGGACTGGCAGTGAACCACATGGACCTGCATCCAAAGGTGCACTCCACTGACAGACAGGGACAACTTCCACTAGAGCAGATTGCTCCAAGCCCCATCCAACCTACCCTTGAGCACTGCCAGGGATGGGGCAGCCACAGGTTCTTTGGAAGCTTGGAATCAGCTGTTGCATCCCAGATTGCTGTGTTTTGTGGACTCTGATACCTGCTAATGTTGATTTGGCTGCTGTGTCCCAGTCTTGGAAGACCTTATGTAAACCTCTTCTGATAACTTAAGTATGTATTTTATCTGAACAGTTCATAGAATAGAGTATACAGGAGACAATGATCCAGCATTGCCATCTTCAAAACCAGGGAGACAAAGCATGTTGGAACTGTGTTCAGACTGAACCAGTGATGTCCAGCTCTTAAGCTGCTGAACTCTGTATCAAACACTATTTCTTTTAGAACAGGCTTTATTTTATGGCAATGTCAAAACTTCTACGTATTATTCTGGCAAGGATGTTTGTCTTGAGGGAAGATTGCCATCTTTCTCTCTGAGAAAGTTGCTACCTTAGCAGAAAGGTTGGAAAGCATCAAAAAAGAAAGGCACAAATTGTGCTTTTCTGGAGGGATGCAGGAAAGATAAAGTGTATATGGGTCCTTCTTTTCTTCTCCCCCCCAAAAATAATGCAAGAGAGAATGCCACTTTACTATGTATATTGTGTTTCTTTTGCCCTTTGCTGTAAATATGTTTATTTTGATCATTGCAGATTGATGTAAAACTGAAATATCTTGTGGCCAAGACAGCGCAAGACAGGGCAAAGACTCATCTCCTGGGCAACTGCCATTTTCATGCTGCAGTTCAGCCTTGCGTGTGTCCACATGTTTGCATTGATGGAGAGAGTGGCTCAACCTGTTTGGGCTACCTGCTCCACTTCCATGTCAGCCAGCACTGATGGGGAATAAATTCCCAGTATGATATGTTCATTAAAAAGTGTGGTATTGATTCCAGCCGACAAGTAAACCAGTGTTCCTTCTTAGCCCTATCAATAGCTGAATTATAACATCTTTTCCTTCTTCTTTGCTCATTCTCCCTGTTGAGGGAACTCTTCAAAGCCCAGGACCATCTATTTTAGCGTTACCATGAAGTGAAGAACAAGCAGCACGATCTACACTTGGCAGCAGCAGCAGTTCCAATGGTACTTTATAGGGTTGGATCATGGCTGCAGCCTGGCTGGGTACAGGATTAGCCCAATTGGCAGCCACTCTGAATGAGAAGTAGTGGTTTTCTATGAGACTAAGCCCTAACTCTTTGGCTGTCTCCTTTGCTATTTCTGCTCTCTACTTGGCTAATTGTGAAAAAGCCCAGGTTGTTGTTCCTGCGCGGCAAACCTGTTTGATTTCCCAGAGAAATTCCTGTTACAGGTCTCCGGCCTGGCTCTGTGCTCTCCTCTGAAACAAAAGTTTGTATCTGTTTCTGCCATTTTTTTTCAGTCTTTTTATTATCTTTATCTTTGCTCACAATTACTCAGCCTTACAGGTTGCTTTTTAGCATGTCCTCAGTCACTACCTAATCTTTACACAGCATCTTTCTCTTGTATTCTGGTGCATTGTTTTTCTTTTCTGTCAGAACACACTAACAGTTCTTATTCTTTGTGTATGCATTCCTGGTGCTCTTAATATCATTGCTAAGATCTGATTTCTGTCATCTTATGCAATTGCTTTTCCCCTCCCATTTCACAGAACATACACAGGCTTCCTGATCTCCCTATGCTGCCAGATTAAACCTCTGATGGCAGTTTCTGTATTTTCCTTGTTCCCAGCACACTGCAACCCCTTCAATTCAGCTATAGCTCATCATACATGAACAGATTGCATCTGTTCAAAAAAGAGCCCCAATCCACATAGTATTCATTTAAACAGCATTGATAGTAGTAAATTCATTTGAGATTCATATGGATGTCATATACAGTGAGTTACAGTGTAAGCATCAGTTAATGGACACTCGCAGTAAAGTGTTCCCTATCAAATAATACATCACTGAGCTACATGAAGTGGTTTATGTATTTTTTTTCCCCTCCTATGTTTTCATCATGGCTAAGGAAGGTATCTCACGCTATGATTGCCTCACCATGTATTTCTTTAGCAACTAGCAGTGCTTAATGTTTTATTGATGTATTTTTAAATAATTTATCTTTAAGCCTTTGTTTAATGGATGTATTTTTATTCTGGATTGGGTAGCAGGGAAGGTGGGTCTGACAGGTCCTGTTTGCCCTCTCACAGTGTTTCTCTGGTAAACTTTTCTTAGCAATCTTAGCTAAACAGTAATTTTACATTATTTTATCACTATTTTAAATTGCACAGTCTGTCATTTCAAGTGGCCTGTATTGATATTTAACAAGTTTATTAGGCAATGTGAGCAACAGCTTTTTTCTTCAGCTGTTTTTTCAATCCCCACTAAATGTGATGAATATAAAAATAAGCAATAGTTGCTCAGGGCACTGTCGTTAAATCCTGGCCATCTCTTAGAAAGGGTGTTAATGCTTATAGTGAGATATTCTAGAGGTGGGGTTTGCAAAAGCAGCCATGGTTTCCACAAGCCTGTTCTCACTGAACTAGGGCCAATGCTGGAAAGCTCTGGTAGTAGTTAACACTTGAAATTTGTAGGTTAAAGTATGTTCAAAGTTTTTTGACTACTTCTGGATTTTCTATATATTATATATATATATGTTATATATATTGCATATATAACATATATATTTATAGATAATCTGTATAATTTTATACATGTATTTTTATATAATCTTTATATATAATCTTTACATACATATATATGTGTGTGTGTGTGTGTGTAAGGCTTCTTCTGCATTATATATGGTAAGCGTTTAATCTTCCGTTGGGTGATGCCCCACTTTCTTTCCAAAGCACCATTGTTGGCTTTGCATAGCTTTTCCCCAGGGTTGATGCAACATGGGGACAAGGTGGGGGGATCATGGGGTCCCCATCCTTGGCATTGGGATTCAGAGGGAATTAACTCAAGCACAGTGAAGCTGTATTAGGAAATGGATGTACAGAATAGGCAAGATGAGAGAGAATTAGACTGGGTATCATCTAGAGGAAATCTCTTCCTTAGTGATACAGATCTGAATTCTCATGTTTTCTACCTTGAAAAATACACTGAGAATAAAAAATATACATTGTGTATTTCTTAAGAGGTGTGAGATTCCTGAGCTTTGGCAATGTTTCTGCAGGCCTTCTGTGCATTCAGCATTCTGAAAGTTGCAGGCAGGATTTTAAATACAAGTAGGAAGTACAAGGCTGAGCCGATGTTTTGGGCATAGCTCACTATAAAAACCTGAACACGCACTTACTTATTATCCCCTCTAAATTCAAAACCCTGAATCAAATTTAACCTGTGCTGTCCAGCCAGGATTTTTTGCCACATTTTTATTCACTGTAAAAATAGTGTCGACGTTCACCACATCCTCTATTGTACAACTTGGCTATGTTTGAACGAAAGCCCCACCATCTTAAGACAACACTTTGATGTGGGTGTTTCTTTAAGTCTTATAGGCACACACTGCACCATCAAAGCCCCATGTGAACTTTGGGGTATTTACCTTGCTTAATGAGAAATGTTTTCCAGGTTTTTTTCTGCCATGACATTTTTGTACCGCACAATGTTTCTGTGTCGTCTTTTTCTATTTAAAATTTAAAGAGCTACATTTGGGAGAGGAACAATGTAGGTAAAAGAGACCCCTGGAGTGTGTCTGATGTGATAGTTCTCTTCTGTGGCACCATTTTTCCTCCTGCTGTGGGAGAGCTAAATGATAGTGCCTTATACCTTACTGAATAAAGCCGAACACTGTTTCCAGCTGTGAACATGTGATCAGGTTTTGTGTTTGATTTTTGCACACAAGTATACTACTGCAGAGCATACCCACACACTCTGCAAACACTCCTGATCGGGATTATTGTTGACTCAGTCATTAATCTCCCCTCAATTAATCATATTAAGTATTAAGGTGCCTTTTCCGCGCAGAGAGGGATGACAGCCTTTTGCTGTTTTACCTTAGTGGAGAATTGCTCCACCACTAATTTACTTCCTGGCTAAAGATGTTGAAAGATATGTTGAGGTATGTTGTTATATGAAAACTGAGCAGAACACTATTGTCTGATCCTGAAACCCTCTGAGGATTACTCAGTAATCCTACTGACATTGTTGGGAATAAAGGTTGTTAGACCTAGCTCCTAATTGTTACGTATGTGCCAGGAGTAACATCAGGGTTATTCTGGTCTTTCATGAGAGGGGTTTTTTTCTGTTGTGTGGTTTTCTTGCCTTTTTTAAAAAGCAGTTTCTCTTATCAACACTGCTCCTAAAACATCACATAGACAGAGCATGACTTGTATTGCAGTGCTGTTATGGTGGCTATCACTACATTTCTTTTCCAAAAGATTAAGCACATTAGAATAGTGCCTTTTCTTTATGTCCCCCCAAAATGATACCCATTGTTGTGAAAGCTGAGGACCTGCACTTGCATTCTTCAAGAGTGTTTCGTGTCATGTTGTTTGTTAAACACCCAGAACTCATAATATCAGTCTCTCTGGCTCACTGAACAGCAGAAAAAAATGGGTCCTGAAGGAATACATTGAGAGACAAAGCAGAAAAGTTATTTTATTTTTAGTGATCAGATGGCATAATTGTTGGTTGGTGTTAAGTGGCTCTGAATATGAGGGGAGGGAGGATTCATTTCTGAGTAAATGAGCAACATCTGAAATCACCAGAGGGGCCTGATCCTTTTAGCACCAGCCACGGTGCAGTTCTGCCGTTGTATTGATTTGAATTTGATTTGGATTTGATTTTAAGAGAAGGAAAAGCTGGCGGCTGGCATGAAAGACTGTGTGCTCCTCAGAGTGAAGCAGTTGCTCCCTGCAGGCTCACTGGATCTCAGGGAGTGTGACTACTTGTCCTTTCAAGACTGATTGCAAGGCTTTGTGTTATGCACTCATAGGCAGACACCCCTGAGTTCAAGTAACACTGAGAATGTAATGGATCCCCATCAACAGGAGATGAGGTCGCTCACAGTAAAGGACAAATGAGCCTCCTGGTTCCCAAGGTCTGCTTAGTTTTGTGGTGCTGGCCATTAACATTTGTTAAATGTGGGGTTTACACTTTTTGTGTCATTTTCCTTTTGTTACATGATGAGGATGGGTGGTTTTGAGCTTTGGAGCCATTAGAGATGGCTGTAGGGGTTGTGTTTTGAGGTTGAAAGGAGGGCTTGCTCTTGTGAGAAAATCCAGATTTGGAAAGCTTCTGATGAAGAGAGCAAGTGTAAAATGATCAGCAGGTCCACAAAGATAGCAGCAAGGATGTAGAATAGCAGCAATCTACAGATGCCTATAACAGAAGAGAGGTCACAGTGCTGCAGCAAGGTCCTGGTGGAGTGCTCCATCCCTACATCCTCCTGAGATGTCTGTGGAACCAGAATCTGGTCCTAGGGAAGCTGGAGCTGGGCAGACAAACCAAAATGTGGCATGAGCTCTCTAAGCTGCTGACCAACACTGTCCATTCTCCACTGATTAAAATGATGAAATATTCCTGCTGCTGCTGCAGGAATGTGGTATGGACTTCAGGCACGAGGGGAAATGACAGAATGAAAGGAAGAAGCAGCTCTGGCAGGAGCGGTGCGAGGGCTCTGGGCAGCGGGTGCCCTTGGAAAGAAGGTGGGGAGAAAATGCTCTTCAGTATCTGCACAATATGTAGTGAGAGTAGAGCTGGTGACAGACCATGCCTGGAGCATGGAGCACAGCAGCACTCCAGTGGGAAGTGCCCAATGATTCTCTGAGTCACCACGGTCTTTTTGTCTGTATCATCCTGCACGTCTGTGCAAATGAGATGAGGGGTGATGGTTTTAAAATAAAAGAGGGAGATTCAAGCTGGATATGAGGAAGGAATTCATTACAATGAGGGTGGTAAAACACTGCACAGGTTATCCAGAGAGGCGGTGGATGCACCAGCCCTGAAGACATTCTGGGCCAGGCTGAATGTCGTTCTGGGCAACCTGATCTAGATCAAGATGTCCCTGCTCACTGCAGGGTGGTTGGACCAGATGAGCTTTAAAGATCCCTTCCAACCCAAACTATTCTGTGATTCTATGAAGAAGTACTCAGTGGGTGCAGCGCCAACAAAGAACAGTAGAGTTTTACATCTAATCAGGAGTATTTCTGTTACATATATGCTGTTACCTGACAGTCAGGTAAAAGTAGGAGAAAGGATAATTGAGGACATGCAGGACAAAAAGGCTGTTCCCCTCCCTTTTTTCCCCTTCTTCCCTTTTCAAAAGGGATTTGCATCTGTGCTTGGTGTGCTATTAGTCAGTGAGGCTATCTTCATTCTTCTAGCCTGAGCTCAGACATTTGGGAGGTTTTGGAAGGCTTCCAGCAGAAAAATTGGAACTTCTGGCTCTGGATCCAGTCCCCACTAACATCAGCATCAAGACTCCCATCCACTTTATAGGAACTGACTCACTCTCTTGACCTGTTTGTAGCTGTCAGCACTGTCTGTGTCTGGCAAATGCAGCCTTTATAGCGGCAGCAGCAGCAAGATGATTTCTACCAAGACTAGCTCTTAAGAAAGCAGAAGCAATGGAGCCTGAGAACGCAGGGACAATGTTTGTATTCATAGTTATAAACTGGAATGTAGTGGAAGAAACAAGACAGATGTTGCAGGAGGTAGCACCAATTGCTGTATGATCAGAATTAAGTGTTTTCTTCCTTATGAAGCAGCAGTTGGCTGCAGTTTTATTCCAATCACCTGTGCTCTTGAGGGACATTATTCCAGATCCCAGACTTTAGGACTACTGAGGTATATATAAAACATCATAAACCCCCTACTTTTCTCTGTCCTTTGGATAAGAGGAACTTCAGCTTTCATGCTGTTGTTCAGCACAGAATTCCCTACTGCAGAGCAGCTGGGTTAGGCTTTGCACCATTTGGCCAATTTCGGCACGTGGCACCTCATTTTGGGGTTTCCTAATCCTCTCCAGTTAGGTTAAATAGAGCTGCTGTTACTTGTCAAGCTGCTTGTGTCCCAGAGAAAGGAGCTCAAGGCAACGAGCACTTCGTGTGCAGTTACTTTCTGAGCTGCAGCCAGTGTCATACATGGATGATAACAAACTGTTTCACATGTCTCAATTTAAAAGGTTTTGTGTGTTTGCCCCAGAAGCAGGAGAGCAGCACTGCTCTTTGTGAATTTTCATAGAATCAGAGAGTTGTTTATATTGAAAGGACCATAAACATCATAAAGTCCATCCATTAACCAACTACCTCCAGGCCTACCCCTAAACCATGTCCTTAAGTGCCACGTCTACACATCTTTTAAATACCTCCAGGGACGGTGACTGCAGCCCTGCCCTGGGCAGCCTGTTCCAATGCCTGAGCACCCTTTGGGGCAGGAATTGTTCCT
>WYDI02004824.1:0-17751 GCA_009867235.2 Psittacus erithacus
AGCTGAGGCTCCTGGGCGCTGAGCTTCCCCCGCTCAGGTGTTGAAGGCGGCCTCTCTCGAGCTGCTCACCTCAGCAATGGACGTGAAGCAAATTTCTTGTCATCTTTGACAAGATGGGGTGTTTGGGAAGCCCCCCACATAAAATTTGTTGAAGACTGGAAGACAATATGTGAAAATACTATGTTATGCATGTCTTGTGTGTACTCTTGTCCCAGAGCAGCTGATTTTGGACGCTGGAGAATGGGCTGGGTAAACCTTTGCTGTGCCTATTTTTAGGTATTATGTTTAAAAGAGTTGCTCTGTGTTTGTGAAGTTTCAGAATGGGGGAAGTAAAGCTGAATTTCATGAACAAACTTTATAGGCAAAATCTGTGAAAACAGGAGGCTGAGTAAGTGGGAAAATTTACTGTATCGAGTTAAGTTAATCTTTTCCAAGACTCAAGCCTAACTGCTGAGCATTGAACAGTAACTACTTATTTTCTTTATCAAACTGAAAGTACATTAGGAATATTTTCTTATTTTATTTTTTAAATATTACTAAAGTTGAGTGCAGTCAGCTTTTGGTCTGCCAAATTGGCCAAATAAGTCTCAGTTTCAATGGGAACAGAGGAGATCCTGCCTGTATGAGTGTGGCTGCTATTTGATCACAACTAGACTTTACTGACCTTCACGATTCAGAATAAGAAAACAGTGCATATTTGTCATAATCTTGTAAAGCTTCACTTTGCATTTAAAAATATTTGGAATGAAGAGGAATAATGAACTTTCACTATCCACATTAAGTAGATAATTAAGAATATGAATATTAAGAAGCTCAGTTTAAAGAGCTACTGATTGATTTGCTGCAAGTTACTGTGTATAAGGTCTGCAGGGAGGAAAACAGGATTACAATTTAAAGACTGTAATTCAACGGGTTAGAATTTGTACCATTTCCCATTCTCATTACATTTGCAGGAATAAAGCACTTCTGTCACACAATTTAGCAATTACTAGGGTAAAAGAGATTTCTTCTTTGTGGTGTTAGTTATTTTGACAATCATACAGCTAATGCTAGCAAGCATCCAAAACCATTGTTATTTTTAATGTAGGTTAATGACATGCTTCACTGTCTGGCAAACATGGCATAGAGTGATAAGGACCATGTCCCATGGCATGGCATAAAATTAAAATCTTGCTTCCATGGTTTAACAAAATGAAGCAAGAAATCAGCTACAGAGTGGCATGTTTTCCACAGTGACCCAGAGAGTGCAGCAGTGATATAATTAAGGGCTTCTGGTTTTCTGTGGTGTGGTTGCCCACACTTTGAGCACTTTTCAAGTGTTCCCACTTCAAATCCAGTTGGGCGTGTTTGTGGTCAGACCACTAAGAGTGGCTTTCGAAAGGATTCCTTGAAATGGCAGGCTTGGCAGATTCCTATCATCTCTCTGGGCTTAAGCAATTTAATGCTGATGCCTGATGCCTAAGATCTAACATACGGTCTGCTCAGTGTTCATAGTTAAGGACAAATTTGCAGACAAGGAGCAGAGAAATGACTTGTTTTTAACTAGCTATCACATATGGCTGTTCAGTTTTTTTGTGAGGTCTTTGCAGAGAGATCTAAGACTTGTTTTCCAAAATTCACCAGCAGAGAATATGGCAGTTCTTATTAGGAAACAAACACAGCTCTATTTATGCAGAAAAGCTGTCTGTTCGTTAATGATCTTATGTAGGTAACAGCTAGCAGTAGTGATGGCAATTCATTGCTTGAAACACGTTTACCCCAAATACTTGTATTTATTTTCAGAGAGGATGACATATACTGACTTGTTCAACACAGAAATAAAGAAATATCTGTTGTGTTTTACAGAACAACTGTCTTTATTCTCTCTTTTCCTTTGTCCCTTAAGCATTAAAGTATGACTATTTAATTAAAAAGATTGAATGAGAGACCAAGTTTAATTTTTTCTAAACAATAAACTCCAACATATCCAACAATGTCTCATGCCTTCCTGGCATTTTGACGTACGCCTGCAGCAAAGAGCCTATTGAATTTGGTATGTGACTAAAATCTAACAAAGAACACTGTCTACTGAATTCTAAATCTGCTTGGTTAAATCATCCAGTGTGCTGTACAAGTTGTACAGCTGAAACTGAAAATAAGCAGAGCCTTTACAAAACACAGCCAAGAAGAAACTCAGCTAAAATTCTCAAGACACAACTTAAGAGCTTTGGGGTAGTTTTGACACTAGAAAACCCACTGAAATTGTTACTTTAGATGAATTTATCTTCTTTCTTTCTCTTGCTACTTACTACTACTCCATTACTACTTAAATTAAAACTGGTAGAAATGTGTTTGGTTGGATCCTTCCAACCAGTTGCCAGAGTGATTGTTATTTGGGTAAATACATTATTGCAGTAAGAACCCTATCCAACTGGGGAATGGAATTGGCTCAGCATTGACATCCATACAATTAGACAATAAATCCTTCTTGTGCAGGATGTAAAAAAAAAAAAACAGCCCTCTGCTGCAAAACAGAAGTCCTCTGTTCCATCTCCAGTACATCTGTCCGTCAGACTGTAACTCTGCAGGGGAGACACTGCCATGTATTGGCACATTGTAAATAATAAATAAAAATAACAGTAAAATGGTACATTATCATGTTTAAATAATAAAGAAAGAAAATAGGAGACAACACCCTCTGAACTTTGAGAGATCTATGAAGACTAGATTTCATGCTAGATAGGGCCTAGAGGAATGGGCAACAGAAGATGAGAACACTTAGAAATCTGTTAAAATGCTACTTGGTATAAATACAAGGCTCTGGGCTAAGAATTCATCTTTGGCCAAACTCTGTTGAAAGCAGTGATTGGAAATACAAGGTGAGAATATTTATGAGCTGTTTAATACAATAATCTGAAGCCATGTTAAATCTAAATGACCTGTTCCACACGAAGATTGCACCCTGAATTATATCAGACCAGTTATAATGAAAATAGCAGGTGTCCTATTGCTTTTTGGTCAATTACCATACGTAATGAATGGAGCAATTTTTTTTTTTATTACAATATAATTACCAAAGATTGTTCAGCTCACTTGCAGCATCTGTTTTTCTGCAAGGGCCTACTTTTGAACCCAATTTTTTTACAAGTAAGTCATCTAGACCACAGAGAGCTTGATCCAGCACCATGCATATAAACTTCTATACCCAGAAGGATGGAAGATAAGCCCCAAGGTCATCTGCTTTTTCTTATGTTTCAGACTAGAACTATTACATCCACTTCTGAGCTGATGTCTTCCCACCTCACTTTTTGCCAGAGCTGTATTTCTCGGTACCGTGTTTATCAGCACCATGTTTCTTTCCATCAATGACCATGATCACCAAAAGCAGTCCCTGATTTCAGGCTGTGAATTCTGCGCACATGTAAAGTCTTAACCATTGAAGAAGGTTTCCTCTTCAGTACCCTCCCTGCATGGCTGTTCTGACTGCTCTTTCTGCTGCTTTGCCCTAGCCAAAGTGCTCAAGCAGTACTATTAGCTTGAGCACTCCCAGCCTGCTGGAATCTAGCCCAAACACAAGGGACCCAGCTCTTACCGTTGTGATGTCAGGATACCAGAGAGCATTTCACTGTACTTTGTAGCCTTGGTGCATTCATTGCAAATATGCTTATTGCTCACTGTGCAGTAACTACTTGTGGTACTGAGATGCACTCCTGCTAGCAGAGGACATCAGCTCAATAAATGAATTACTGAGTAAAACTCTGTGGTCTAAGTAATTACAGTGATTCCCCTGTGGCCTTAAAATCTATTATCTTAATACTCATTTACCCTAAAGCTATTTTACACACGCATACACTCAGCAATATAAATGGACCTTAAGGTTTGAATATTTGTTCCCCTTTGAGATATCTTTATGTTGTCAGAGCAATGGCTCAGTAACCTTCGTGTGAATGAGAATGAGGAACTGAGTCCCTCAATTGCCATGTTGGAAGTTGGCTCAGGGGGTCAGGTTTTGCTCATTTCTGTTGTTTCCCTTCTCTGATCAATACATGTGGAATGTTTGGGAGTACCTGTTTTAATATTTCATTAACATTGATTCATATAACCTTGTTTATCCTTTTTGTGCTAGGGATTGACTAATTAGTGACATAAGCAATAGATGGCATAGATGTGATGTGAAGTAATATCAGCCTGTGGAGAAGTGACAAAAAAGTCAAACAAAAAATCTAAAATGGGCTGGGCTGTAATCTTGCAAATGAGTCCTAATGGCCCACAGATGGACATCAGATGTCTCTGTAGTGTTGGTGAATCTCAGCTGGTGCAAACCTGGGGGGTACCTGGAGCTCAGTGTGAAAGTAGATCTTGATCTAATGGCTACCTATTCATGTTATTGTGGCTGTGCTTCCAAGATTGGGTTTTTTTCTGCAGTAAAACCTGCAGTAGGATGGTCCTGATGAGCAACATAGACATGCACACTCTAGTAGCAGCCTAATCTTTCTTGTGGTCTAAACATGATGTAATAATAAACACAAATTCATGGTGGGTGCTTGGATTAGATGAGCACCTGCTTGCTAATCTGTTTTTAAACTGCACAGTGACTCTTCGCCGTAAGCTTTTCACTTGGGTGAAAAGATAGTAAAGAAGAAAAAAACCCCTACCAAACCCAAACAAAAGAAATTCAGATGCTCCGGATTCCTGCTGAATAAACACTGGCATTCAGTGCTCCCTGGAGCACAGCACACTGTGCCCTGCACTAAGCCCTTCATGCAGCTAACATCAACCCAAATGCCTTCTACAGGGAGGGGCTTTTTTTGTTTCATTGGGTAATAAATGCAGTGTTACAAGCCATGACTTATGGCAGGAGAAAAGCAGACACCTGAGAACAGACTCTGCTGTTGCAAAATTCCATGGCTGGGAAATGTGCCAGGGAATGCAGAATTATGACTGAGGCTTTTCCAGCTTTCCTTCTTGTTGTCTTCATGGCCCAGTAGAAAATTGAGACAGCTGGAAGTAAGGAAAAAATGGAGCTTTATTGCTTTCCAGACTAGTCAGATGGCCTTTAGCAATTATTGTAAGAAGCGAGAATTGTTTCTCTGAATGGATCTGTTGCAAATCTGTGGACTTGGTTTGCGTATCTATCATGATTGATCTCCTAATCCCAAAGTGCTCCCACGTGTCTCTGGGTGGTAAATGCCTCCAAGATCTCACTTGCAAAGCCACAACTGCAGTTACTTCCTGCAAGTATCCAAACAATCCCCCAGACCAAGCAATAGCAAAGGAGGACAAGCTAAACTTAACTACAAAACTACTTTAAAAAACCCCTTAAACTTAAACTACAAAAACATAGCGCCATTCATTTTGAACCGCAAAGTGGAAGCTTTTCAAAGTAAACAGCAGGGAATAACTTTTGTTGCTGTTGGCTTTGGGTTTTTTTTTTTTTCAATTTTTATTTTGAAATATGGCAACTGTCAGCATACCCGTGCTAGGGCATATCCCCTTGTATTCCAGATGCTCCCTCTGCCTGCAACTCTTTGGGGCAGATGGCTGCAGCACGGTCTGGCCACCCCAGCTTGGAAACTAATGTGGAGTCCTGTGCTGACCCTGCTCAAAGCAGGGTGCAGAGCTCAGCAGACCAGCAGTATCAATCATGGCAGCACCCAGCCCTGTGGCACAAGTTCTTTAATGAGGCAACAGGCTCCTCAGAGCGTATTGCTTTGGATTACACCATGTTGCCTTCTGTTACACTGCATGAAGCCCTAAGATGGGCTGACATAGTGTAACTTGGGGGACCTTGATGTGGGATGACATTACATGATGCAGTGAGAAAATCAAACTTGTCTCTCCTGGCACAGAGTACTCGCTTCCTACTGCTGCAGCCACTGTGTAGTCCGGCTTTCAGCAGGTTGTCAGCAGGTTAGGTGTTTGGAAGAACTGGGATGTTCTTATTAAGCAATTTCAAATCTCATTAGCAAATTTTCATAAAGTGATAATGCAGTGGCAATATTAGCCCTATTAATCCTATATGAAAGTCACTCTCATGATAGAGAAAAGTGCCAATAAAAACCTTTCATTTTGTACAGGCTAATAGCACATGCACCAGTGTGTTCTTAATGAAACGATATAGAATTTTAATCTCTCAGAATCAGTTTAAAGCTTTAGAGTACAATGAATTAATACCAATGGAAACAGTTTTAAAGCTTCATTTTTACCTCCATAAAAACTGCTAGTGCTTGCTCAAATCAAGAATTGTTTGGTTTTGAAAAAGCCACAAATAACTAAACCCACCTCCAAAACTTTTCATTTAAGCCTGACAGGCAGAAGAGATTTTTGTTGTTGTATAGCTCCAGATAAAAGCAGCATCTAGAGCTACATTTCAGTTGCCAGGACAACTAACCACTGCTGACTGCAGTGGGGAAATCAAACTGTGTGTGATGGATCAGCTCAACCATCAGTTTTGGTAGCAAAACAAAATAGCAAGGCTATGGTGATCTCTGAACAATGCTCATGCTTGACCAATACTTGATCTGAAGAGAAACACAATAGGGCCACTGTCTGTTTCTAATTTCATCTTCAGATCTTAGAGGTTTTTTTGTAAGTACATGAATTACAAAATGTATCCAAACACTGATACATGCTACTGGCTTTCCTCTTGCTTGGTCATTTTGCTCATGGTATGAAATCTGTTTTGTAGACTACACCATCTGAAGCCCATCGGAAATCAGAAACCTTGTCTCACTGTATGACTGATTGCGGGGGGCAGAGGGAATAGGTACAGGGCAACACTTGCCCTTCTGCCATCTCCCAGCTGGTGCCAGCCTGGTGGGTCACAGCAAGATGAACCAACCCTGTCAGCAAATAAGTGAACCCTCTCTGCCACAGCATGCTTGTTCATGTTGTGCCCAGTACAGATTTCTTGCCATAAACTCAACTTCATACACAAGCAGATACTTTGAGGAAGGTATAAAATCAACTGTATTTAATTTCAGGCTCAGACCTGCATCCTCTCCATATAGGGAGCATCAGCTGGTATCAAGGCACAGTGCAGAGCTGTGCCGGCTCCAAAGTGGGGTCAGTGATTAATTCCAGCAGTGGTTACTGTTACAGATGAGGTCTGGTTTATGCACAATGAATTTAATTAGGTGCTGGTTTCTCTTTACTGTTTCATCAATAAGTGCGAGCACATACTGGTTTGTAAAAAGATCAATAGTGTGGGGGTTTAATTACTTAGAGAACATTATTTACATCACTTATCCCATGGTCAGTCAGGTAGTTTGTGTTTATAAAAGGGACTTATGGGGTAGCTGCTGCTGCTGCAGCCCCAGTGAGGCTGGTTAACTCTGAAAGGAATGCTACTCATGTGAGTTTCATGCAGTTTTGTCAAGAGATGTAGATAAATGCTTCCTAGAAGTAATCAGTTTCTTTAGTTTCATATTGCATAGAGAGTTTCTAACTTTAAAGACTCTTTTCATGAATGGGAAAATATGAAATCAATTCCATTTATCTGAATGAATCTTTCAGCAAGCTCAGGGTTTAGTGTGGGGGCACTGCAGGCAAAATGTAACAAATTCAGAAGCATAAAAATGATTAAAACATGATGAGCAAGGTTATAGAGATAAAAACTGAGAGGGGAAGAGTTGGAAAAGTGAAAATAAGATATCCATGTGATACTAAAGCGTTTGTCTATGTTTCATGTTTACTTCTTCCGTGTTCATAATTTTTTGGTCCATAATCTATCTCTGTCAGTTTGAAAAAGTGCTATACTTAGGGTCATTTATCCAAGGCTATTGGAGACTAAAATTATGCAGTTTCAGTCAAATATACATGAATAAAGACTGTAATTTCTGATTAATGACTTGTGACTTCAGTGTCTTAAAGAATCATCTTGCCATCCAAGCTTTACAAAAAGGTTGTGATGTAAGGCCTCTTCTATAATATATCTACTTTTCCTCTAAGAACACTGCAGTAGCCATTTTACTCCCATTAAAATCTGTGCTGATTTCCCTTATTATTCTGGTGGTAATTGCTCCACAGATTTTGAGATTGCCAGAATAAGTAAATTTTTGTGGGATTTGAAACTGCATTACTGAGGATGGTTACCAAGCTTGTGGGTTTGGTGCTGTTTCCTAATTTGATTTTATTTTAGTTAGAAGAGAAATCTTAGTCTTTTATTGGGAAAAAAAAAAATCCATATAAACCACTAATTTCCTGCAGTGTAGTCCAAAAAACACCACACATGGCATTTCAGCATTAATTACTGTTTTTCATGATTCACCATTTCCCTTATGTCCCTGTGCATAATGTAGCCTTTGTCTAAGGGAGGAAAATGAGTGAGAGTTTAGAAACTTAAGAGAAATGTCATAAAATGAGAGAAAGGTGTAGCAGAGGGGAGTGTTGCCCATGCTAGGGGCTGCACGAACTTCCTTGCAGCCAGTTTGTGTATATGTTAGTGTTCACAGGGAAGTTCTCATGGCTTCCTCAGAAGCAGTGCCAGGGAGCACGGACTGCAGTGTGCCATATGTTCTGGTACAGCCTCTCAGCTACTTCTCGCTCCTGTACACGGACTGAGTGTAGCAGCCATCATAAAGGGTGCCTCCTTTCGAAGCTGTTTTTCCACTTCAGGACAGATTATCCCTCTCACAGGAAAGCTTTGCTTTGAGGTGAACAGCTTTCTCTGCTGTTTTGCCTCCCCTTGCTTGTGACAGTGGCAGAGTTTATTGCCTGCCGGACACCTTGAAGTCTCTGGGTACCACAGAGGATGCTGCAGGGAAACCCTCTGTGCTGCTGCGTCAGTGTAAAGGCCCCTCTGTTAAGCTCTTTGCAGTACCAACAGCATCATTAGTGATTACAGTCCTCAACATTCCCAGTTTTAGAGTGGACATGACAGTGGTTATGCTGCAGCTGTATTTATTAGCCATCAATTTTTATTTTTTTTTAACCTGGTTTTGTTGTTAATAAGTGTTGCTCCATCAAAATACATAAGGGCTTCTCTGAAGTCTGGTTCTCACATAGAAACCTGGAATTCTTTTCCCTCTTCCCTGAGTGCAATTAGTAAGACACGCTTCCTCACTTGGGTGGCCATAAAACAGAGGAAAGTGTGATGAATTACAGGAGTATCAGAGGAACTGGGGTGCCTGCTAGTAGCCTGGTTTCCCATAGAGCTGAGCAGACAGTAATGCAACTCCTATCCTGGGTCATAGAATCATAGAATAGTTAGGTGCTACATATTTGGGCTTGCATTTTCTACAAGAGTTTTCTGGTCTTGTCTTAGCCTTCTATTAGCAAATCTCAGCAAAGCTGCAAGGCCTGGGACTCCACATTGCTACCATTTGCTAACTGTGCTAACACCTGTGGTACAGCTCTGTGTCTTTATTGCACAGCAATAAAAACAGACTTGGGATAATCCAGTAGAAAAGCCTAACAGCCAGATGAATCGATATTTATCCTATAATGTCAGAACAGAGCTACTGATCCAGACTTTCCCCTTGGAACACCCTTATTTTACTACTTATTGCTCTTTTTACTATGGTTTATAAAACTGAATTTGTAATTCATATGAATTCCATACAGTGAATGAGGGGAATGGCAATAGTAAGGAGTATATAAACTAAGATGTGAAAATTATTAAAAAAAATATAAAAATATATCTATAAAAAAAATATAATTCTTTTATATTTCTCAAGAAGATTAAGGTAGAATTTTGTGTTGCTGTGTAGATGCAGAACACATTTTTATACTTCCACTTCTCTATTTTGCTGGTTCAGATTCCCTTAACCTTGTTGGGAATGCCCTTTGACCCCAATGGAATGAATGTTGAGATAGACAGAGTGCTCCTTGGGAACTATATTTTCAGCCTCATGAGGTGCCACTGCTGGTGAATGTGCTGAGTACTGCACCTTGGGAAGTGAATGATTCCTGGTCCATGACAAAAAACACACTGGAAGAACTAAGCATCTTTGGGGTGGGACAGGTTTGAAGCCCACAGTATCTCCAGGAGTCTCTGTTAGCTAATTTCTCTGCTACTTTTTTGTTTCTAGATGTTTCTTTTGTAAAAGCCTTCTGTTGTTCTGCTTCCTGCAATGTTTGAGAAGTTGCTGAGGTGCTGTTCTTCACACCACCTTCCCAACTCAATTGAAGTTTTAAGTATTATCCCTGTATGTCTCAAATTGTGATCATAATGCAGGTGGTCAGACGGACTAGATTTAAAGAAAACTTCCCTAAAATGAACCACCATTTGTCTGAAAGTAAAATGCTATTTTCTTCCATTTCTTTTGTATTTCTTGTTCACAGTACTGCTGAAAAACCCATGTGTTTGGTTGTGATAATTTATGTAATGTTTAGTGGTTAAGAGCTACAGACATGGTCAATGAGCTAACTCTCACATTCTGCTAAGTGATATGTTATGTGAACATGTTTGTACAGGTCATAAATGGCTGCAGAATGTCACATCAAGAAGTGTTGCTCTGCTAGGACATTGCAGTGGCTTCGGGCTGGGCTTGCATTTTCAAAGATCTGTTATGAGCTAACTGCCTCAAGAGCTTGGATGACCACTGAAAGTTATGACTGTTTCTTGGGAATTAGCCTATCTGATGTACATTGAATCAAAATTTGTCAATATTGTATGTCTGAAATGTGCGCACACACATGTATAGTGTCTATTATATTCATGAGTATTCAATTACTATCAGTATTATTAGATAAATTTACCTACTGGAAAAAAAAAAAAAAAAGTAGTGCTCAAAATGTGAAAGTCTTGCTAGGAAAATAACTTACATGAAGGAGGAGAAAATAAGACCAAGAGGAAACAACCAAGATCACAAGCCAAAGGAAAAAGATTTGGGATGATCAATAGACAATAACAGTAAGAGTAGTGACGAATGTGCAAACCCTCCTATTTGCATTGTGTAGTGCAACATTGTCTTATTTTATGCTATTTTTTTTCTCTGCAAATCGAATGGTATCCAGAATCATGGCAAGATATAGTTGAAATACCTCTCATCCATTATGTTTAAAGACCACAACACAGGGCATCCGTAATAGAGGATTGTACATATTTCTTGTGGTTCTGGTACTATTAAAGCTACTTAAGTGTCATGACTAGTTTATTTATGAGATCATCAGAGCCACTTAATAACTTTCTCTTGGTTACTTGTTTACATCTGTGTAATACAGAGCCAGATTGTGCAGCCCACAGTCACATCAGTGAGCATTTACTCATGCAAGTTGTGCCACCGACATGAGGGTTTCACAATCTGGCCCATAATGTATCAAAATACATGAGGCCAAGATCTTATCACTTACAATCATGTAAATCTGGCTGTAATCCATTTAAGCTCCAATTTAGGTACCTAGATATAAATCAGTGAAATTTCATTGGCTTCAGTGTTTGATTCAGTAGAGCTACTTTATGCTGAGAAGATCAGGCCCATTAGATTTGCAATTTGGAAATGCATTTGCTCCACTGCATGTCTAAACGTTACGATAGCTGAAATTAACTTCCCCACAAAAAAGATTATTTTCAACACTGGCTATTTAAAATATCTCTTTGCACAATATAAACACAGAGAATTATGTCAAAGTTAGAAGCCAGAAGGTGAAAGAGTCACATATGTCTTAACCTTTACACTGGCTATGAGTACATCAGTTCCTACAAGATGAACTGCATTATAAAGTAAATAGATCTGCTTTAAAGAAAGGTCAGGACACATGTTCTGCTAAAATCTAATTTCAGTCTATTGCCCTATAACCTACTGCTCTCTGGAATACGACAGATATAATAGTGAAGAGCCTGCATTTAATTATCTGTGATATAAAGCCTCCTTATCCCCCTGAGAATATTCACAAGAATAATAGAAGGTATTCTCAAAATACTGTGTTTAGTTCTGTATAGTAAGTGCATACTGGTTTATTCCTGCTTTCTGGAAATATTATTCTAGCACCTCTTTCAGTGTTATATTAATTTTATGTCCTGGAAGACTAGATTGTTTTACAGATCCAAGCAAACTGTATTGCATACCATTAGCTAGTGGTAGGTTCTTGCGGGTGCATTAAAAGCAAGCTTTGCTCATCATCCTTATGCATTAACTGTTCGCTGCTGCTGTTTTAAGATGAATTACATTAGGATTCAACAGCTTAATAATATTATTTTTTGCTTGATACAACCCAGAAGAACTTTAAAATGAAGGGTAGTTGCTACAATCTCAGTGTTAGCCTGTCAGAGAAACACGTAGATAATGTGGAGACTTACATAAAAGAATAATTAGATAGGCTTTGTCATAACTATATGCTATATAGTCTTGAATCAATGTGTCGTTTAGAAAGGAGATAGATTGTAAATTAGCTTTTAATGGTGTTTAAACAATTTTCAGGAGAAAAAAAGAGAAAAACACCTGTCTAGGGCTTAGATCTAAATAAGGAAATTTGTTGTCTCGTATTTGACACCACATGTATCACTGCAAATGGGCGTGTGCAAACTATTCTGAACTGATATCAAATGGCCTAATTACTGACTAAATTGAAGTAATTTTACCAGGACATAACAGCTGAGGACCAGGCCTGAACTGGAAAAGCAATCCTTCTCACCTGAGTTCCAGGAAGGACTGACCTGGAGGATGCTTTGAAAGTAAATGCTCCCTAAGAATTAACATCTTAGCAGAGTTTAAGAGGTTTCTAATTCAATTTTTGCAGATGGGTCAGGATTGATTCCCTACAGTTTGACTCCAGAAAAAAACTGAGCTGACGACATTCATAGCACACACTTATGCCTTGGTTCCTCCATCTGTCACCAACTTCATATATTTACACATATATTTCCCTTGAGTCTTTTCCAGGGAAGATAGTGCTAGTCATTTAAGGTAGTATTCTATCATCTTTATATGATACTCACCATTCCCATTGAAGTCCAAGGTGTTCTGTGGAAAGAAAGAAAATGTTGGAAGAGGAAAGGGAATAAAGAAAAAAAAAAGGAAAGAAAGCAGGATGGTTCCTTAATATGTCTCAGGAAAATGAATAACTTGAATTCCTACACCTGTGAGTTAGCTTGGGATTGGAATTGTTACACAAAAAGATGTGACATTTTCTTTTCTTATGAAATGTTTTACTGTGTTGTTGTCTTGTTAGAACATGCTGCTTTTGTAGAGTTTGTGGCAGAAGCACCTTGTGAACAAACATCGCTTTTGGCATCATTGTGCAGTTGATGTTGCATCCATGAAGGTCCTCCTTGCTGCCAGTCCCCCAGTAGCTGAAGTGCATGGAAGGTCTTGCAAGAATCAGATGATTAAATATTTTGCTATAAGCTCTGGCAGACACTGTAAGGTGAAGAGCTCAATAGCACTCTGAATCTTTCAAGGAGAGTAATAATAAAGAAACAAACAAACCAAAAAATGGTAAATATGACGTTAACTGTTTCAGTCTTGCTGCTTATCGATTTCCTGGCCACATACCTCCAAAAGGCCGTCACACCTGCTGAAAAGGCACATTACAGAATGAGTTACTGGGCCACTGGTAAATACAGATACATTTTTTACCTTTTCCTGTGTCTCTTTCAGGGACTACTATGGGGCCTACTTTCAGTCTGGGATTGCCCTAATATGGCTCCTTTGGGAAGGAAAGGGGCTGAGATGACCCCTTGAGGGAGTTGAGAGGGCTCTCAGTGACCTACCATGTGGGTGTTTTCTTATAGTGTTTGGTAAGCCCATAGAACTTTTGCAATGTGATGCAGAACAGAAGTGTAAGAGATGTTAAGGCATACGACTGCTGGTGAAGCTGGTTTAATCATACCCAAAGGAGAACAATGAATTCCACCTAGAAGCAAGAAAAATGACTCTAATTCTTCTTTAGGGAGCATCTATATAACTAACTTTCCTATTCCAGAGCAATGAGACCTAGCAGTCCTTGCAGAGACTCTTGGTTTTGCTGTTTCAAGTTTTTTTGGAAACCTTAATACTTCCACACAGGAGAGTTCCTTCTGGGGCATTAAAATTCAGATCCCTAGGACCCCTCTTCCATTTCTTGTGAAATTAATGGTAATTACCAAGAATGATTAGCAGGTTCAGTGCTTATTAGTCTTTTTAAAATTCTGAAACATTTTTTTTTTTTTCCACTGTAACCAATCATTTTAATTTCTCTTCTTTGTCTGTAATAAAAATTGATGTTAAAGGATGCCTGAGGCAGTATAATGAGAAAATAAAACTAGTTTTTCAGTTGGCTGGTCAGAAGCATTTTATACATGATAATAAACAGTTTATTTTACTCTTTTGCTTATGACATAATAAATGATAAAAATGTTTTCTTGAAATAGATATTGCCCACTTTGCTACAGAGAGCTCTGAGTTCTTTTCCATTCATGGGGTCACATAACAATCCTGAGGAATTTCTGCTGCCTTGATCTGCTTTTCTTAATCACTTCTGGATTGTACACAACAATGGGTCTCCACACGGAACATGACCGAAAATTTAAGGCTTTTTTCTTTATTATTGAAGACTTTTCTCAGAAATGCAAGGTTAATTACACTGTGTAACCTATAAGTCAATCTATGTCAAGGCATTTCTGAAGAGTGGCTCAGAATTATGTGTACAGTATCCTTAAAGCCAATCCAAACTATCTATTTAAACCAAACTGTGCTGTTTCGATTGAAAACTGTTGAGTGATGGAGCCTGAGCAGGAGCACCATGCAGCTAAGCAATCCCACAGCATTGGGTGAGCTCATTTCTTCATCTCTATCTTTAAACCTGGGGAATGGGGGAAACTGGGTGTGTTAATGGTTTCAACAAGATCTTGATCGACTGATTTCTGAGGCCATGTTTGCAGATAAGAGGGAAAAGAGGCTCAAATAGTTGTTCAGGGTTCGTGGAAGTCTGTGGCCACTTTGAGATTTGTCTCGTTTCAGCTACCCACCACTGCATTCATATTTTGCATGAATTGTAAAAGCTTTTTTCTTCACAGAAGCCCTTTCTGAAGTGAATATATGAAACTCCTTAAATTGTTTAGATTGATTATAGCAGCTTCTTCGAAGCAAGAAATCAAAATAGTCTAGTGTTGAGATGAGCACCTAACATATTGATAAATGTAGTTATACAAAATGGGCAAGAAAAAAAGAGAGAAAAGCTGACTTTCTTGCATATGATTCTTACAGTTCCTGACAGTTTGAACTCCCACATGCTTGAATAGTTCAATACTGGATTAGTTAGATGCCTGCTTGGCAGATCCTGTGGGGCATAGACTCAGCATGAAACACATCATTCAGGATTTGCAGGACAGCTTGTAAACTGTCCAACACTACTGGCAATCCCACTCTAATCAAAGTCAAACCTGAAGACAGAACAAGTCGGAGGAAAAAAGACCTTCTCTTATTTATGCTCCCATAAATTATTATTCTAAATTGTGATTTGTCCATTTCTGTAGAAGAGTGTTGAAGAAAGATTTATTTGGAAAATAATACAAACTTAATTGAGCAAGCTAGAGCATGCTTGATTATACAAGCTAGAAAGAAAAGGAGAATGAACATGTAAGGACTTAACTGAAGTCCTGATTATTTAGTTATTTTTACTGAAGCCCATGGCAAAACTGACATTAAATTTAATAAAGGCAGGGGGTTACCTGTTAACATCAGGGCCTGATGTTTTTCTGTGCTTAGGGAAAAGGAAAATTCTTACTAACCACATGCACAACTAGTTTGTGAATGGCAAGTGATTGTGTTGAATTATACTCTTTTGGTAGAAAAAAAGAAAATCTGTTGTTAAAAAAACTATTGATACCTTTGGGATCTTAACTTCACCAGTGATATTAATATTCCTGTTAACATGTTAATAGCGGCACTTTTATCATATGTTAAGCTGGTTTTCACTGGAATAATCAAGATTTAATAACAAAGAGCCCATTTGCATGTTCCTACTCATACATTTTCCTTTTGACATTACAGCAGTGTTCATGAAAGTGAAGACTGCATTTTTGGTAAGACTAGCTGAAAGTAAGACATGCTGACCTATATGATGAGTGCAAATCTTAAAACAAAATGTGGGTATGAGTATGTATTAGAAAAAGAGACCTGGCACCAGACCTGATGCTCATGAATCCAGCAAATAAAGCCACATCATACTGCAATTGGTGGAAAATGAACATCAAGATTCAAAATAAAGAATGGCATTAGTTTTTCTTGTAAAGACTCCTCAAGTGGTCACCTGCTCCAGTACCTGAGGGCACACTCTCTATGCCAGGGTGGGATTTTTGACAGATGTTTTGAGTCTGTCCTCAAAAATCTCTGCAGGTAACAGTTGTATCTTCCACTCCTCAAGGGGCTGCCCAGTGCTCCACACTGTAACCATCACGCATGATTCCTCTGTGCCAATGTCTTCCACGAACTTTTAAGGACTACTGCTGATCTCTCTCTCTTTCTTTCTTTCTGCTAAACAGTGAGAGTTTAGCTTAATTTTTCTTCTTGAAGTCAGTGGAACTCAGACCACCTGAGGTGCCATTTCTCTGCAGGATGAGGATAGTTAAACATTAGAAGTGTTTAACAAGGAGTACAGTAATCTGTCCATTAACGCCATTAAATCACAGCATATCTACTGATACAAATGCAGACTACTTGGATGGATTATTGGGTGAGATTTGGTGGCCTCTGCTCTGCTCATAATTACAAAACTTGTTTGGGAACATTAGCTACAGATATTTCACAGCTTTTAGGAAGCAGATTACTTGCTATCCAAGTAATTGTGTCACTCCTCATGGATGTCACTCATGTGGATGTGAGGAAGCACAAGGAACATGAAAAGAAATGTGACCTTTACATCGAAGGTCCATTTTCCCTGCTGAATAACTAATATTCCAGTTTTCAGTGCATCCCTGCTGGGACGGGGCGGTGCAGAGTCTGACAAAAGCTGTACTTTCCCAGCTTTGAGTCTAAACCAGAGAGGGTATTTCCTTGTCTTGGTCCCTGCACAGACCTAGAGATGGCAGAGGAAGGCAGGAACATGAAATTTCAAATCAAGATAATGTAGTAAGACTGATTACCTCACTCATACCTTGACATTTGCTCTATCAAACTACAAATTAATTAACTTTTGTCATTCCAGATATATTTCCTGAGAGTCATCTAATTTTGGATGAAGTGAACACTCCCTCTTAAATTTCTCAAGATTACATACTTATCCAGGAATTTCCTTCAGATACCCAGAAAACCTTTTAGCAAACACAAACATTACGGCAGCAAGAGAAACTTAACCAGTATTGCTATAATTAAAATAGCAATTATTCCACAGATATTCCAGTTCTTTTCCTCCAGTGGTAAAAACTGAGTGACTTTCTGAGGAAAACATATTTCATGCTATGTATTCCTTGATTTTATAAGACCTTAAATAAACTCTAAAGGTCCCGAAGGTTGGTTTTGGGTTTGCTTTTCCCTGATGCAAAAAATACAGCTGTTTCCTAATTTTCTTGACAATAAGCAAATACGTACATTAGCTAAAATAACACCTACCTATTCTTAACGTTTGATATCAACATTTCATTATGGATGTATTATTGCCAAAATATTCTATGTAATTCAAGTGTTTGTCATAAGTTAGATGACAAACTGAGTTAAGAATTTTACCGGACTGCTCCTTCATGGGCATATCTTCCACATATCTCTGACTTTCAGTAGAATCATACAATCATAGAATAGTTATGGTTGGAAAGGACCTTAAGATCGCTGAGTTCCAGCCCCCTTGCCATGGACAGGGACACCTCACACTAAACCATGCCACCCAAGGCTCTCTCCAACCTGGCCTTGAACACCC
>WYDI02004825.1:8408-29999 GCA_009867235.2 Psittacus erithacus
GGGTCAGGTGTCCTGTCTCTGCTTCCTCCTGGCTTCCCCTCCTCCCAGGGCAGAGCATGAGGCTCAGAATGTCCTTGATCAATTGTAAACATTACTGAGCAGCAACTGAAAACACTGGTGTTATCACTGCTGTTCCCAAACCAAACATCAAAACCACAGCACTGCACCAGCTACTAAGAAGCAGAAAAATGACTGCTACTGCTGAACCCAGGACACTAGACATAAGTCAGGCTATGGTTTTGGTATGGTAACTGTACAGACACACTCAATCTGACTTCTTTTCCTAAGTACTTATATACTCCAGATATCATCAAAATATTTTCTGCTTTTTTAATTCATTCTTTAAAGGTTTTCCTAGCAGCACTAAATTTAGATCTATATATTGCCAGTATTATTCCTTCCATGGGTCTTGCTTTAACAACAGGCATGCAGTCTGGTCTGTATTTCAGCTGTGAGTGAACAGCCATTCATTTCTTTGGCTGAATGCAGTCCTGGACCTGCTGAAGTCAGTGAGGGTTCTGTCTCTAACTACCATGAGGTTTGACTTTCAGCCTGTGCCTCAAATGAGTTTCAGAGTGTCAGTGTTCCCAGTAACAACAGCTAAAGCATAGAGGTTTGACCAAGTGTGGCTGCAAAGATGGCATCGTTGGTAATACAGTCAGCTCTGCTTATGCATGAAACAGGTGAAGGTGTCTTGTGGATGTCCAATGGTGGACACATACACATCTGTCCAAATGTAGGATTTGTTCATAAATTGACTACAATGGATGGTAATAAAAACTTCTTTTACACAAGTGTACATGCCTTTCTATCCAACACTGGAACTTACCTTGCCTTCATAAGTCTGTCAGGAAAGGGAGCTATGGTGCTCGTAAGAATGTTTAGGGCTAGAGAGCCTGAGTAGTGAAGAGTGAAGTGGAATTAAGGCCCTTCCAATAGCCTACTATTACTGCCTGTCCCTGACACCTTAAAGCCAGGACCACCCTAAGGATGACTTGTTGGTCCCTGTACTACCAGCTGCTCTGTATGCATGCTGGTTTTTCAGAGTTTTTCTGAAGCTTTCTGTCTGCTTCCAGTCTCTCAGTAACTCACACAAAGCTATTAGTGTAAATTCATTTGTCTTATTAGCCCAGTTGGTTCTAATTGATTTTGGTTTTCAGCACCATAGGCTGACAGCTGGATTCCCTGAAGCAGCAATTTGCTTTTCTTAACTTTTCCTTCACAGTGTATGGTGTTAGTGCATTCACTTGTTCTTAACTCCCTCCCCTGCTCTGGCAATGATTTTATTTTCTTTGGCATGGTTTTGGTTCCATATAATTAATTTTATTTTTTTTTTTTAATTTCAACAGAACATATCACAGGGGAACAGTATCCTAAAGCTGTTCTCACAAATCCTTTGGGAAAGGTAGGATGACGTATTAGCCCAAGGAATACACTGTTTTGTCTTCTGGCAGGTAAGTGGTGATTATTCTAGGCTGGCTGTTTTCTCTGTTTCCTTACCAGCAGTTTTGGTACTTGCACAATTTTTCTCTCTCAGCCCTTCAAGAAAGAATAAAAATTCTGGATATGCATCATCAATCTCCAAGAATAAAATAGGCTCCAATACTGGAACATTATTTCTCAATTTTATTTATCGTCTTGTTTTCTATCAATCTTCCCAATAATTCACAGTGCTGCTGCATCTGTCAAGATGAGTCTTCTGCTGTGTTTAAAGGTAATAATTCTCATATCTGAGCGGAAATGGCATGGAAAAAAAAAAAGCCAAACAAAATTAACTCTAGTCTCAATCCTTTTTCTTATATCAGATCTCTCTCTATATTGTCAATAAACTGGTGCACATTGCAAAGATTAATTACCAACCAAGATGCTGATGTTGTAATGTATAGTCGGTTTCAATTGTGGTAGGAAATTGCGGCTCATACAAGAGTTCAAGGAAAAGCTTTAAAGCAGTGGTGGCTGCAAACAGGCTGGGCTGGAATTGGAAAGCTACATTTTCTGCTGGATAGCGAAGTATTTTCCTGCCAGTAATCACCCTTGTACTCTTTAGCTTAGTGAGTTCCCGTATGTCGTGATTTAAGCCCAGCTAGTAACTTAGAAACACTCAGCCGCTTGCTCACTTCCCCCACCCTCTTCTCCCTCACCCGGCTCCCAGAGGGATGGGGAGGAGAATGGAAAGAATGTAACTCCCACGGGTTGAGATAAGAGCAGTCCAGTAACTAAGGTATAACACAAACCACTGCTGCTACCACCAGTAGTAACAATGATAAGGGAAATAACAAGGGAAGAGAATACAACTGCTCACCACCCGCCAACCGATACCCAGCCCGACTGAGCAGTCATCTCCCCTTCCGGGTGACTGCTCCCAGTTTATACAGTGGGCATGATGTGCTGTGGTATGGAATACCTCTTTGGTTAGTTTGGGTCAGGTGTCCTGTCTCGACTTCCTCCTGGCTTCCCCTCCTCCCCGGCAGAGCATGAGACACAGAAAGTCCTTCGTCAATTGTAAACATTACTGAGCAGCAACTAAAAACATCGGTGTTATCAGTGCTGTTCCCAGGCTGAAAGTCGAAAGCACAGCACTGCACCAGCTACTAAGAAGGAGAAAAATGACTGCTACTGCTGAACTCAGGACACCATACAATGTATTGCAATGTCTTCTCAGATTGGGAATAGGGAGAATGCTATATTCTGTGTTCCAAGCTGTAACTCATCTTCCCTCTGAATTAGAAAGCCACCAATTCTAAGGAAGATGATTCTTTAACAGATTTTAATTTTTTTAATATTTCTCCTATTTTTTCCTATTAGCATGTTTCAAACTACTGTAGTCAACCTAAAAACTTGAGTCAGCAGTGTGACAGTATGACAGCTTGTGAACCAGAGGGTTCACAAGTGTGAACCTTGTGTGCCTCTGTGTGCCTTACACAGAACATGCTTGTTGCTACTTGATCCTCCAAAGGCCTCACTGTGAATGCTGTGTGCAGTTGTGACCACTGTTTATAGAAAGTGCAGACTAATTTGGTAACTTCTCAAGACGATGAAGCAATAGCATGACCATTACATTTTCAGTTAGTTTTTTCTTAAATGATGTTCAAAAAATTCAACTTTTTCTATTTGAATTTTTAAAAAGAGGATTGTCCCATAACCTGTTACTGTTTCGCTGTTGGTTTTGTTGTTGATAGGGTTTTATGGTTGATGGTATTCTTTTTGGGGTGTGTGTCTTTTTAAATTTTGTTTTCTCATTAACGTTTTAAAACTTTTTCTCTCTTTTTGGATTCAGCTACATTTTATATATATTCTCCCAAAGAATAACATACATCTTACAGAGATATTAACAGCTTATGGGTATTGATGCATTCCATCCACAGGTAATCTGAGTAAAGGAAAATTGCTACATAGGTAATTAGGACCTCAGCAACATATCTTCAGTTTATTATTTTGTTGTCAATGTACCTCAGCAAATATGAGGACAGAGAATTTAAGCAAAACCTGAAATACTATTTGCTGCACACAGCTGAGGAAAAATACCAGATCACACTGAATTTCATCAAGAAGTAGGTTCTGGCAAAGAAAGGATACTGTGCTCAGTACTCTTACAAACCTCTGAGTCACTTTGACCTATTCTTTTTTAATCCTGTATATTGCTTATGATATGCGCTCCTCTGCCTGTGACATTTACGGTGGTTACAGGGGTTGCTGGGATATGCTGCTTTCACGTTCATGTTATGAAAAAAATACTTGCAAAGTGAAACATGTAAACATGAGTTTTGAAAGCAGTAACTTTTCCTGGCCTTTTTGACTCAGAAGGCGCCGTGATAGAGACAGCGATTTCATGTAGCAACAAGTTCCTCATTTTTATTTCTTTTTTCATTCAGGTGTGGAATTTTTAAAAGGAATTATTCACCATTGATCTGTATAAAGTACAATGTTATCATGGGCTGTACAGTCCCAGATTAACCTGGGATTTAACAGCGCAGTAAAAACAAAACCCATAATTTCATTAATTCTGACCAATGAATACACCTGAAAAGTATAGCTGCTAAGGAAAAATACTATACATAGCATACTTAATAAACAATAAATAGCCAATTTTAAATTTGTACTCTCTTAGGAAAAAAATACAAATTCTGTAATCAGTCTAAAAGGGTAGTATTGTTATTGAAAATTACTACATTCCTAATTGAGCTCTATTTTTGGTCACAATGCGTTTTACATTTAGGATGTACTTGTTATTATTTAAGATCTTTTATCTTAAAAAACCTGATAGTATAAATTATTAGAAAGTAGAAAACATTAATTAAAAGTGTTTTCTTTTTTCAAGCATTGAAATTTATTTTCTTGTCTTTCACAGATTGCTAGTACCATTCCAAAAACCCCGTGTCCTGTGTTATCACCACGAACCACACTGCCTTCCTATAAATGTCACCCCTCCATTCTCATATGAAAAGAAATAATCTACTCTTGCAAATCTTGCATGCAATAATTTGCTATGCTTTTGTTTTTTCTGGCCTTTAAGATGAAAATAATAATATAATGGCAAAACAAAGCAAAAGGAAATAACCTGTTTCAAGTATAAAAAATAATTAATTAATTTACTTAAACTCCCACTGAATAAAATGTATGCGGTTGAACCAGGCTGTCAGGTTTGGCTATCCTACCCAGAGTTGCACTGGTGCTCTTACCAGCACACTTCACAATCACCTGCCTCTCACCTTTAGTACATTCTTCTGATATTTTCCATTGCTCAATCAAGTCTGGTTAGTGCTAGTTTTGTCTCCTTGGGCTTCACCCTGAACAGTTCCTTTTTCTCTTTTTTTGTTTTTGGTATTTATGCTCATGTAGAAGAAAGATAATCACTTCTCCCACTTAATTTCTGTTTAGGCTGCCTATGTTGATTAATTTATAGTATTATTTCCTCAAAACTCACATTTGTCATTCCAACCCCTTAATCCTTCCACTTATTTAATTAATTTCAAATGCTTGGTCATATATAGTAGTAAGGTTAAACAATGTAAAGCTTTCTAGCCCTGAGAAAACAGTAACATATTTATCTAGATAATTCCCTTGTCAGTCAGCTTTTATCAGACATCATGGAAGCTCTTCAGAGGACCTCGGAAGAGTGGAAAATTAGCTATGAAAGCTAAGAAAAAATAATAGGAAAGGCTGATCCTCTTGAAGAATAAATCAAAAGGCTAGAAGTCATTCAAAATGGAAACATGGACATTCACTGACAGGTTTTGCTTCTTAAATACAGCTCAAGTGTACTAGGATTTGAAGTGGTAAGAGCTCAAAGTTTGCCCTTCATCCTAAGGGCTAAGTAATTCTCAGAAGGAAATAATTCTTATCTCATACTGGCCAATTGCATAATGTTAAAAATGAAAGTGCAAGAATCAAAGTCAGGGTGAGATGAAATGTCCTCTTATAAATACCCTCTTATAAATATCCTGATATCTGATTAGTTAGTCAGATTTCAACAGAAATGGTACTTCTCCAGCAGCCTTACAGACTCATCCTTATTTAGCACTTTTCTAGCCCAAATCAGGCTACTCAAAGGCTGTTTTATTTTCACTGCACTGCCACATAGTGATGGTATTATGGATTAATTTTGTCCCTTTTTTTTTCATTTCCTGATTTTTTCATGTGTTTTACTTCTATTAAGTAAACAGTTCTGTGCCTACTTCAGTTTCCCAAGGTAGAAATTAGAAGTCTGATACATAATTTCTGAGTTTGCTATTAACCAGCTATGACCTCAGGCAATCAGAAAGTTAAAATTCCACTAACTGTTTTTTTACTAATTAAAGCCTAAAAAACCCCTATCCTTATCATGTTTTTACAACCTGTAGCATTGCTAATGGCCTCACAAGCTGCTGAAGAAAGCCCAGAGTTTTTAATTCTTTAACCATCAGAAGTCAGAGTCACTCTTTCTGTGTTTGCACTCAAGTATATATGTGACCTACTATGTATATACAAATGTGTGTGGCTGGCCTTTAAGAACCTTTATGACACTTCTGGATATGCTTCTATTTTGAATACGTAAAGCTAAACTTTCTCACTGAGTGCTAGCATCTGGAGAGTGTGGCTGCAAAACTAATTCACAGATGTTTTGTCTCTGCTGCTGTATCTTTAGATGCACATGGGCCCATCCAGTTACTGAAACCTTGCATCTGTGATTTGTTTGGTCAACCCGGTCATGCAGAGGTCTGTTACCAATGTTAAACACTTACTTTGTCCTAGAAATCCAATGCTACACCTTTCAGAAAACAAAGCCAAAGAAAATCAGTGTATTTTCATATACTAGATGTGAATTCCTCTTTGCTTTCTTTCTTCATAATATGCTCTCAGACTTTGATGGTCTAGTTTCTCACTGAACATCTTGTTCTCTCTTGTCCCCAGTGAAACTCTACTAATGCTATTACTGGAAATATCATTATCTTTCATTAGCCCACTCTTTATCAAATCCTACTGTTTATCAAAAGCAACTTGTTTATTGAGATTTCAGAGGTAAATTGCTTGGCTTGAGGCTATATCTATACAGATTGTATTAATTTAGTAAGAGCTGAATGGTTAAAGAGCTGCCTATCACGCTGAAAATGAAATTTCCTCTAATTAAATACACAAAGCTTTTTACCACCTTTAACATGGATATTGCTTGAGGTAAGCCAACGCTGTGAGAATTATAAAATATTAGATCATTCTTATTTAAATATCTCCACAGAGAGGTCTCACTACATCGTAAATGTGTGCTTTTTCTTTTCAGTACGATGGATTTATTTTTTCATCAAAAATTATCTTCTGCCAGGAAATGCAAACACTTAGTTGGAAGCCTTGAGGCTGCGTTCCCACTTCTGGTTGTGGTTTGTTGTTGAGTCTAAAGTTTAAAGATCACACTTTTTTTTAAGATACTAGCAACTCTAGGAAAAAAAAGTTGTGAAAATACGAAGCTTTTTCTAAAATTAGATTTGCTTGCCTAAGCTGTTGCCTTATTCTAATTTCATTTGGTTTACTCTGATGTATCACAAACAAAATTGATTTCTTCCTCCTTTTAGATGCTAAGATATGCAGACACTTTTCAGAGTTTGCAGATACTTTTCAGAATTTGTCTGCAGCAATCATGCATTTCTGCATCTCTAGCTACAGTGGCATGGCTCAGGGAGAGAACTGTGTCTCTAAAATGTAATAGTTGGCTGTTGTAGGACTGCTTTTTCGTGCTAATCAGCCGTCATTTATATTGTTTGTAACCCAAAGCTCCCTGATGCTGACTTCTCTTTGGTGTGGAAGAAATGGTAACATTTTTCTAGAGCATAAATTCAAAGGTAAAGCCTGTATGCAGGATACAGGATTCCAGGATTGTGTATAGCAGATGTAAAAACTGGAAAATCTTCATAGACTGTGACTCGTATTATTAGAAAGCTCTTATAACAAGTGATGAAATTTTAAACCCACAGAACTCCATCAGTTTGTCCCCCTTCATATTTGCAAATGCAAAAGGATTCTATGTTAAAAAGGCATTTTTGGTTTTGTTCTTAAATGCAGCTGTGTTCTGTTTCCTGATTCTTTTGATAATCAAGAGTAACTAATATTAATCTGATTCTAATTTTGTAACAGAAAAGCACACACACGTTTTGCAAACAGCAGTATTAATTACAAGTTGTTAAACAGAAAGAAAGAATTTCACTTGGTCACGGCTTTGATTGTCCCATCAGTATCTGCTTACAAGAAACAAAGGATCGCACTTATCATTTCTTTGGTGAGTTACCAGTTTCAAATGTCTTTTTATTTTTGCACGAATTGGGACTGATGCATCTGAAACTGAAAGCATCATATTTCACATTAATTGCTGAAAAATGCTTGTCAAGGGCCAGAACATCATACTAGAAGATGGCACTCAATAAAGGTTGCTTTTATGTTTCCGGGTAGAAGATTGCTTCAGCCTCTTCTATCTCTTTCTGCAGATTGTAAACCCTTCAGGAGCAGGGTCACTCCTGTGACTATTCACACCATCCTGACTATGCCCCAGCCATGAAATAAGACCCTCATAACACTGTCAAGCTTTCTTGTGTTTCCTGCATTCCTACCCTATCTCCTCCCCCAAACTCTTCAGCTTCTCTGCAGTATCAGTGAGTAATGAACTTCCGATGGAGTATTTAATAGGCTGTAGCATGTAAATTACCTCAAATGCAGGCAGGTATGGAGTGTGACCATAGCTCTTGAGGAGTTGTACAGGCCTTTTCTGACCTTCAGCTGTGCCTTTGACAGGGTTGAGGCTGCTAAAACCTCCGTGAAGTTCTGCAGGGCACAGAACCTGCCTAGCAATAAATTGTTAGATTTTAATTCCACCCTTCTGCCACAGTTAACAGGCCACAAAAAATAGTTTAGAACTTCCCCTTTTAAAGAAAAATGCATAGAATAATAAAATAGCATTTTAAATGTGATTTACCTTTCTTAGTTAACTACTTAATTAGAAGTCTCCAGGAATTAGTAGCTCATTTGATGAGTTATCTTAATTAATAACATCACTCTTTACCGTATTTCTTATATGAAAAGTTGCTCCATTTAACAGCATTTCAGCCTTCTTTTGAGAAGTAATACATAGACCACACCTCCCAAACAAAGGCTTTCAAAATCACACAATTAAAAGGAGAAATGAAGAATGTCCCTTTAAAACCACTGATCGTAACTAATGCACTGATTGTAGTGCATTTATTGTTTGGTGTTTAAATTCTATAACTGCTCATTGAAATATTGAGAGAATACAGTTTTTATTTTTTTATTTTTTTGGTGAAACTGATGAAGTCTGAGGGGATAGTTCTTTACCTGTCAGCTAAACCAGAAACTAACTGACTAGAACGGCAACAGCATGACTACTAGAATTTGCACTGAACTCTGTGAATTATGGATTATTGCTTTTAAGTAAATTACTTCTTGGAAGTCACTGTGGAAAATCTGTTTGCAACCAATATGACCCTTTAATCTCAAAATATCCTTTAGAAGGGTTTAATCTATCAAACCTTCACATATTAAGTCTGTAAACATCTTTACAAGCAAAGAAACCGAGTAAATAATACCACATAACTTGAAGGCATACAGCAGGCATACCCTTAATGAGATTTATTCCTGTAATGGAGTTATTTTGGCCATTATGGCACATGGCATAAATATAATAGGTTAGGACAATTTGAAGGAAATTATTTCTTTATTTAATTTGACCTGAGTAGAATGATTGAAAAAAATACTTGATGAAAGATTCCTTCTGATTTGGTTTTGCAGTGTTTAGATTCCGGAGAATGGAAGAAGATAAAAAGAGTTAAAATACGGCTCTGCATTTAGTATCACTTTGTAGATTGTTTGTTCTTATGTGTCAGAATATTAAAGAAGTGAGTCATAACAGAACATTTTGTCCCACATGTTTAAAATGAACAAAAGAAAATTATACTGTTATTGTTATGGTTAGAACAGTACTTCCAGTCTTGACTAATCCTGCTTGCTACAAATTACCCCAGCCTGCACAGGCAAGATTCATGTCAGTAGTGGCAAAATCTGTCTCCTCTGGCCATTTAAAGTTTTAGGTCTAAGGCTGCACAAAAATATTGATACTTTACGAAATTGTAAAGGAGACAACCCTTGATTCTGAAACGCCACATTGATGACCTTTGAAGGTCCCTTCCAACCCAAACTATTCTATGATTCTATGATTTTATGATTGAACTTTAAAAAATACATTTCTGACTGTTAAATCTACTGTTAATTAAAGAGAGCTGAATGGGTACAGATTTACTATGTGAAGCTTCCAGAAATTCTTGAAGAGAATGCTTGCAAATTTGGGATTTATAGGAAGAACTTCCTCAGATTATTTGTAGTCAATATTCAAAAAGTAGTTAAAAGATGTTTCAGTGACACACCTGCTATATAATCACCTTGCTATTAGTCTGTTCCTCTTCTGTCATTTCTAAGGTGCACACTTTTACAAAGTAATGCATAAAACTGTATATAGGAAAGAATCAAACTACACAGAGAAGGATCCTAACCATCCCCCATGTATGCCTTGTAGTGACATAATAGAGAAAAGTAGCTATCAAGAAAGTAACAGATACAGAAGGTTTGCAAATGAAGAAAGAAGGGGAGGCACCGCTCCACAGTTCTTTCTGTTATAATCAAGTTAGGCAGTTTGTAGTAATTAAGTGATTTAGAGTGACAGTATGTGATTAAGATATAAGTGTATGTCTAAGTTGGAACAAATGCAAGTCAACAAACTGATGTAATGAAAGGATTCAGTAGCCATTCCAATATTTACCATTGGTTGGCATGACCTGCTAGTGAGTCATCTGACCAATAAGCAGCTTCTTCATTTTTATGTTTATGCAAACATGGCTAAGAACAAATGTGAATAAGACAGAAAAGATTTTCTTTTTTTCTTTCATTGCATATCCTGGCAAATTACAAATATTCTGGCTTGGGCTGAAAACTTCTGGGTTTAGTCATTTTTTTTTTCTACTTGAAGTTTTGTCTGTGTGCTTGATAACCAGATGACGGATACTTGATCTCTTTCCTCTCTCTGCTAACATGGTTTGGCTCTCATGACTAGGTCCAATTCAGCTGTTTCAGAAGTTTAGCTAATATTTTTTTGTCTGCTTATTAACGAATTGCTTTGCAGGTCTGCTGGTATCTCAGAAATAATTTGTTGATTGGGTTCAAACAGGCCCATTAGTTATTTGATGGGCAAATTCCTTCATTAAAGGAATGTCTCTGAATGGAGTTTTTGAACTCTTCTAGTGACAGGATCAAGTTCTACATTAAGCCAGAATATCTGTCTTTGCTCTTCTTAGTGAAAAGAACTACCGTGTAAACATGAATGCCACAACTTATAGCAAAATCTGCATTCTTCTTCCCCCCACTCTTCAAAATTCACCAGGGAAACTGGGACTATTTCCCCTTTGTTCTGTTCACAGCAACTCTTACCTCGTTCTCCAGGATGAATATGTCATTATTAAGACACAAAAAAATTGAACTTCCTTGCTGATAGGTATGTTTAGAAAATAAAAAGCCACTATCCACAGCTGTACTTCCAGTAAGAGCAAACAATCCTTTTTTAGATATCAGCAGGTGGAAACCTCAGCCTGTTTGTTGTTATGATTTCTGATGATCTGTCTTGTTTTTATTCCACTCTGGTAGCGAATGCCTACTGGCATGTTGGTGTTTTCAACCAACAGATTTGGAGCTTGTTACAAAACACTATTAATTTATATTTAACTACCTAGGAACTTCCTCCTTCAACTGCATTGGCCAGCGTCCCAATTAAGGCAGTACTTATGCCAGAATTTGTGACTGCTTTATAAACTACTTCATGGCGAGACATGAAGGTCAGAGTGGCAGTTATCTGAATGACAAAGCCATGGATGAGCTGTTCAGCGCATTCTGCTGAACTTTGCTTTATTTTTTAATCCAGGAAGTGTTTTAACATATTTTAAGATGAGTATTTTGAATATGCCAGGATACTAGAAGTATGTATTTTATCCACCCTCCTCAAGAATCAAGCAAACCCAGGATCCTGAGACCAGATCTTCGAGGAGAAATACTGCAACTTCTATTACTTGCTTCAGGTACCTACACTGTCCAGCTGCACACCAACATGATAGCGCATGTGTTCTTACAAAACATTTCTTTTCTACCTTGGGCAGAAACATACAGTTTTGTCTTACCACTATCAAGATGGGACCTAAATCAGAAACTATACCTGATTCAGAAAGGGGGCACAGCAGTCACCTAATGCTTTTAAGAAAGCCCTATTTGTAAAGTTTATATGAGCCTTCAAATGCTTAACAATTGGTAGTATCCTTTATTGTGCACTTATTGCCCCTCCTCTACTATGTACATCATCACCTGCCATACTATTGACCTAATTTTCTGCCTACATTTTCCAGACATGAGTTGTAATTAATTTCTAAAGCAAAATCAGCCTTGATCAGTCTTAACTGTTTCACAAAATGATATTGCAAATTGTCCTTCACTTATATGTGATTCAGAATCATCATCTTTGAAAATCTGCTGTAAAACTTCCAGACATGCAAATTATTCCTCATTTTCTAATAATAAGAAGACTAAATAATGCTACTAAAATCACAATCAGAATTAGTAATGCTGGGGTTCTTAAGGAGTGATTCAGACTTCCAAGGCTGTAATTTTTCATCTCCATGTCTGCCTGTTGCTTGCCTCAGAACACAGCAAACCTCTGCCCAACTCATCTCTCAGTATTGTTTATAAGCCTCTTAAAACTCATCCTTTGCATAAACTTATCTTTTTTCCCTCAGCCATATAATATGTAGAATGATGTGTATGCATCAAAAAATGTGCAATATTGCCTGATGTAAATCCCATCTACTCTAAGTCTCCTTTCTTACCTTCATCTGAATACCTGCTTTTTCATTTTAATAATTCATCTTGTATAGCTGGATCTTTGATAGAAGTTGCTTCACAGGGGTGGCAGGGATAATTCCAGAGGAGAAGGAAGTCCTGAAGGACTGCTAATCTTGAAGAAATGGAAGACAGTAACTCTATCTGTTTGTGCAATGTGTGCTGTAGGACTCGCTGTCAGTGTCTGTGATCTCAGGAGTCTTTTTTGTTTCAAACAATTACTGGCTGAACAATGTGGCATTTAACTGAATGATTTTCACTGACAGTTTTATTTAACTGGGGTACCCCAAATCTGATCCTATTTTATTAATTTCCATCTATAATTATTTTGATTTACTACTTTTGTCTTCTAAACACTTTTATATCACTGATATTTTACTAAATGTGATTAGTTGGAAAGACGACATTTACTGTTGTCATGTACAAAGAAAAAAAGGGTTTCCAATGTTTTGTAGCAAGAAATGTGAATATGTAATAAAGATATATACTAAGTGTCAGTGAAGTATGTCAAGAAATTCAAAAGAAGATGACAAAAGAGGAAGAGATACTGATATTATTTGCATTATACCACCTTCAATGTTGCTACTGAAATGTCTGTTTATTTTCAGCAAGGTTGTCTGGAGCTGGTCTTTAGTGAAAAATTAGTGCAACACTTGAGTATGCTTCTGGATTTGTAGCAGGAAGCTTTGAGGATTTGATTACTGTACACTTCAGTTGCCACCCAGCAACATGCTTCCCCAGCCTGAAGAGGATTTTTATATCTTTCTCCCATTGTCAGGGTTTGGAAATCAATGGGTGTTTTGCAATTAACAGGAGATGCAGGCTGTCTTTTTCTCCCTGCATATATAACAATACTTCTGAATTTAAATCCATGAAACATGAGCAGAGAATGGTGATTCCTTCATTCAGGTCAAAACCGGGGGCAAAAATAGTATTTATATTCTTGATCCTTAGATTATCCAGGAGTCCAGAGTTTTACAACAAATACAGGCTCCAAAGCACATAAATGCTGAAGTCAGTGAGCCAAGCCAATGGCACTACTTCAGCTCCTCAGTCTTTTGTGGCTTTTGAGGAGCACAGCCTCTAAGAAACACTCCCATGTGACTATAGCTCGTGTGCACCTATAGCTTTTCTTTCCAGTCATATACGGGATCTTGCAAGCCCAGCTCCATATTGGTTGATTGGCAAACTATTGATGAGAGGAAAAGCCACTGCCCTGATGAAGACGACATTAATCCTTCCTCTTCCTTCCTGCAGCTCTGGCTCAGGTGCATGACCTGTGAAGAGATTGCTCCCTCTCAGAAAGCAGTGGCTCCCCAGCCACGACCCACAGCAGAGGCTGCGATGGGACAATTTTGGTTAATTTTGGTCACTTGTTTCCATTAGTGACAGGAAATGAAAACAGATGTCCATCAGACAGTATGAAAAACTTACTTCTGATGGTGTCATTAGATTTTTTGCTCATTCGCCACTTTCTGAAGTTACCACCCTACTTAGCCATAAACCTCCCCATTCCAGAGAGACCGTTATTTCAGTCATTCTTGTATCAGAAGCACAGAAACATGTACAGGGCTGAGCTGCAGATATACTGTTCTGTTTACAGCGATGCTTAACATGCCTGTGGCTTTGTAAACAGTACAAAACTGTGCTGTGGCACTTTGCGCTCTTCAAGCTGTACAGGTACAGGAGCACCCTGCTATGCCCACTGTCTGAAAAGAGAGATGGAAGTTTATATATTTACTTTCCTAACAGTCTTTCTTGCTCTCCTTTCCTCATCTGTGCAGCAAGTGAAATGTCACTGTCCCTCCTTTTCGCAGGCCACTGTTTTTCTCAGTGTTTTCCTTCCTTAATCTAATCACATTTTACAAGCACACTGAAACATCTGTCTTGAGGTTATTCTCTTTTTTTCTTTGGCTGGAGGTACCTGACAATAGTGTTTTAGCTTCTACCTCCCCGACTGCATGGTCTTGAAGTACCAACTTCATTGCTTCTTTTCAAACAAAATCAACCCTCTTGAGGGAAGGGTGGAGAAATCTGGCTAGGAAAGAAAGGCATGGTGCAAGCTGCCTGTGGTTTGAGATCTCCATCTCCATTTATTTCTAGGCAGGAAAACACAAAATAAACTCTTTTGCTCTGAACTTTAATGGGCAATAATGTATTTTAAGATGTTTTTATGTTTTATTGTTGCCTTAAAAAAATAATTTCTGGGAATGTATAGGTCCCAACCAGACCAAACTGATCACTTTTGCTTGTATGATAAAATCCCAAAATCTGACAAGCATTTTGACTAGGAAGGCCATTGCATGGTGCTCTTAGTTGTTTATGTACCTTGAGATACTACTTGAAAGAATGGGTTTAGCTGGATTGTATTACCTCACTGGTGGATTAGGGAGAGACAAATTGTATCCACAGTATTCAAGATATGAGGGTAAGCAAAAACTGTAACATGTTTAAGAATTTTAATTTTTAAATAATTGCCACGTGTGTTACAACTCAAGACTGTGTCTCAATGGAAACAAATACAAATTCTCCATCATTCTTGCCCATGTAATATTTTGCAGTTTGATTTTGCTTTGACCTTGATTTTATATTTTGGCTTATTTCTGTAATAGCTTTTAATAAAAATTCCCATTCAGGCCTGCTTGATAGTCCTGAATGTTGATGGATAAAAGAACTTGGAAGTTACTTGTAAATTCAGGTTGTAACAGCCCAAGTACATGATGGGAAACTAAGATCTTTGGCTCTCTAGCCTTATCTGTAGTATCATTAACTCCTCATTTGGCCATCATCTCATGCTCCAGTGGAGAAGGTCCAAGGAGCACTGTTTGCTCTACAAAACCCGGTAAGCACACTCTGTTTAGTGCTATGTGCCACGGCAGTGTTCCTGGGGGCTGTCCCCTTCTGAGCTCCCCGTGTGCTGGTGAACAGGGTGACTGGGCACACAGAAACTGGGCAGACAGCTGGGCCCATAGAAAGCGAAGAAGCAGGCTCTCTAGGTGAGAACACATGCGCCCTCCTGGTTGCCCCCCTCTCTGTGGCTGCGGAACCGTGGGCAAGAACTCACCCCGCCTGGCTGGGGAGCCGTGTTGCCAGGTCTTCCCTGCAGAGTCACCCCTCTGCACCCCGGCACAGCAAGGCAGGATGCTCCGCGCTAGTGCGCAAGGGACGAATTCCCTTCACCTGTGTCTGCTCCTGCGGCGGCGGAAGGCCGCAGCTCGGGGTCGCCACCTCCCCGGCACAGAGCCGGGCGCCCCTGGGCCGTCCGCATCGCCCCGCAGCCCCTTCCAGAGGGGCCGGGCACGGGAACGCTGCGGCTCTGTGGGGACGCGCAGGTACCAGGTCCCCGTGCGAACTCGGAGCCCTCAGGTCCTCTGCACAGCACGGGCACAGGCCGGGGGGCAACAGCGGCCCCCGCGGCGCGAGAGCACTGTCCCCTCGGGAAGACGAGGCCGGGCAGAGAGATGGACCGCCCGCGGGCGGCGAGGGAGGGCGGAAGGCCAGGAGGGCAGGCGGAGGGAGGGCGGGCGCGTGGATGGCGGGCTGGTGCATGGGGTGCTGGTGTATGGGGTGCTCGTGCATGGCGTGCGCGTGTATGGAGTGCTCGTGTATGGCATGCTCATGTATGGCGTGCTCGTGTATGGTGTGCTCGTGCATGGCGTGCTCGTGTCTGGCGTGCTCGTGCATGGCGTGCTCGTGTATGGCGTGCTCGTGTATGGCGTGCTCGTGTATGGCGTGCTCGTGTATGGCGTGCTCGTGCATGGCGTGCTCGTCGTACTTTACCCCCTGCTTGGCTAAAACCTGAGTCAAACCTGTGATTATTGTCCCTTCCTCAGTCGAAAGCTGAGAACCCCTCGCCCTGACCGCTCGCCGGTGATGGTGATGAGTTTCCAGGTGGCAGCTCTCTCTGCTGCTGCTCAGCCGTGTTCAGGTATCTTCCGGGCGGCCGCGCTCTGGTTCCATGGCTGATTTGTTCAGCAGCTCTCCACTGCAGCGCTTTCATCCTTCTTTTCAGTCCCTGATGCAGGGCACCGTTTGTGGAGATTGGAGACACGGACTCCTGCACTTTCATGCCAAAAACTTCTTCACTGTTGGAGCCCTCTTTACTATGGGAGCCCCCTTCCTGTTGGCTCCACGGTTTCTGTGGACTACACTTTTTGTTCTTGTGCTGCTAACAGGATCGGCTGCATTTGGACATCGCCACTCTCCCACTGGCCACTCCCTTCTATGTTCAGGCCGAGCCCAGGATGCTCTGGCCAATTCCAGGATGTTCAAACCCAGGATGCTCTGGCCAATTCCAGGATGTTCGAGCCCAGGATGCTCTGGCCAATTCCGGGATGTTCGAGCCCAGGATGCTCTGGCCTAGCCCAAAACCCTTTACACCAACACAGCTTGTTCCACGTTCTGGAGTGCAAGCCCAGCTCCTGCTGCTCTGTGTGTTTCTGCGCTGGTCCCCCCCTTGTTAAAACCCTGCTGCTGCCACCCCTCTCTCTGTGTCCCCCTTGCTCCAGCTGCCTGCCAAACCTCAGGCCTGGGGCAGAGAGCTCTGAGCATCCCTACCCTGGGACCGCACTTGTCCCTTGCACCCCCTACCCCCCTTTGCTGCCTTGCCAGGGCCCATCTGGGCACTGACACATCTGGCTGCCTGCACCAGCTCCTCGTAACCAGCGTGGTGGGAGCAGGACGGATGGGGGCCGTGGCTTTGGCTGTGCTGCAGTCCTGTGGGGACTGGGGTCAGCGGCTCCTCCTGCCCTACTTTCCTGCCTGGCAGTGACACATTCGCCTTTGTCTTCTCCCAGCCTGGAAGCTTCTAATTAAAACTTCAGCCTGCTCCTGGTTCGTTTGCCTCATTAAGAGGGGGCTGTGGAGGAGGAGGAGCGGGGGGAGAGCCCAACGCTGCCTCCCGCAGCCGCCGGGAGTGACGATTTTCCATGCTTTGATCCCGGCTGCGTAGGAGCCGGGAGAAAATCCATCTCCAGGGAGTAGCGCGGGGGCTCCTGCAGGAGCCTGGAGCCCCTGTGCTGTGTCCCCTGCCCCGTGTGGGCTCCGCACCCCAGGGGACTGCTGACAGTCGATAGGGTCAGTGGCTTGCTGAGCCCATGGGCTGTCACACAGCGCATGTCCGCTGCAGGCTGGGGATGCCAAGCATCACCTATGGTGGAGGTAAGTGTCCCAACTCAGGTGTTTCTGTGGGTAAAACTCCTGCCTTTTGCTGCTGACACTGGTCCAGGACAGCTTGTGGGGACACAGGGCTGGATGGGGACGAGGAACTTCTTGGATTAAACGGGGATGTCACAGCAAGAGCTTGGTCCTGAGGGTTGCCCCAGTCCCACCGCTATGACCCACTCCAACCAGTGGCTCTGGGTGCCCACAGGTTGCACCCATGGCTGTTGCTACAACCGTCCCTGTCCGGATGCTGTGGGTGTCCCAGTGCTGGTGGCTGTGGTCCAGCAGGGCTGGCTGCTGTCCCTGAGCTGCAGAGGTCAGGGAGCCCTTCCCAGCCATCAGATGCCACCCAGCTGCCAGCCAGTGCGACCTGTCCCCATCCCTGTCCTCAGCATCCCTACAGTGACCCCCCAGCTTCATCCCAGCTGCCTCTTGGGGGCCCACACTGATGCTACCACATGTCCCTTACAACCCTGTGTCCCCAAACCCCGCTTTATCCATGCCCTGGCTGTCCCCAAGGCCTGGCCATGCCCTGTTGGAGGGGACCGGGCTGGCAGTGTCCCCATCACCGCCGCTGCCCCTGGCTCCATTCCTGTGTTTCCCGGCAGCGTGGTGCCCGGCACAAAGGCTCCTCACGCCTGTGCCCGGCAGTGCTGGCTCCAGCCCCGCACACAAAGCCCCTTTCAGCCACCAGGGAAAGCCCCTGGCACCGAGCTCCTGCCCAGGGAGGGCTCTGGCCCTTGGTCCACCCCTGTGGGTCACTGGGGGGCAAAAGACCCCCCAAACTCAGTGCATATGTGACCGGGGTATGGCCAAGCACACAGGGCTGGGGCTAGGGCAGGATTGGGCTCCCTGGGAGCTGGGAAGGGACCCAGGGTCCTGAGCCCTGGCTGGGCTCTGTTTTACAGAGCCACTGGGATGGAAGGGCCTTTGAGGCTCCAGCTGCTTCAGCAGCGGCCGCCTGCAAGGAGCCATGGGGCTGTGGTGGTTGGTGCTGAGCTGCTCGTGCTGGGGCTTGTCCAGGGGCTGGGACAGGGGAGCATGGCCATGGGTGCGCTGTACATGGGTGCATGCGTGTGCATAGCAGGGTGGCTGCGGATGTGCCTGGTGCCTACACGGGAGGGTGGACGAACGTGTGCAGCTCTGTGTGTGTGCACACGTGTTCAGGGAAAGCAGCACGTGTGTGCATCTGCCCATTGCACACGCGTGAGAGGGTACACACATGTTGGACATGGATGTGGAGGGGTGGAAGTGCGTGCATGCGCTTCCCTAGGTGCATGGGTACACGTGGATGTGCATGTGTGCATGTATGTCCATGCCTCCCTATGGATATGTGTGCGGGAGCTGTATGAGCACGGATCCATTCCAGCAGCATGCACGGGTGTGCACATGGATGCAATCATGTGTGTGCATGGCATGGGGGGTGCGCACTCACCCCCTGAGCCTGCCCAGGGGCTCTCCCTACCCTGAGCACCTCAAGACGCTGCTGGATGGATCCCCCGGGTGCAGACACAGCCCAGGCACTGCAGTGGGCACCCTGCGACACCTCGGACCCAGCACCCACAGTGTCCCCATGGCATTGCGCCCAGCAGAGCCCATCGGCTGCTCCATGGGTAGGGATGGAGCCGGGATGGGGATGGAGAAGGGATGGGTAGGGATGGCCATGCTCTGCTGCTTCCCATACAGAGTGCCCCAGGCCCTCCCTGGATGCCAGCAGAGCCTATGGATGGGGCAGGCGGTTCCCGGTGCCCAGGCTGGGTGCCAGGGCCCATTCACCCCTCCAGGCGCCGCAGAGGCTGGGTTTTGTGCCATCCCTCCAGCTTGTTGGCCAGTGGCCAGTGCCAGCGGGACGGGGGCTCCCAGGCTCCATAAAACCCCCCTGTCCCGGCACATCGCGCCCATCCATCGGCATGGAGAGCCAGCGCCTGTCCTCCTACAGCCGCCGCTTCGGCACCGCCGCCCCGCTGTACCGGGTGCTCCCCGCCAGCTCCCCAGCGCGGCTCCGGGCCCCCCGCAGCACCCAGCTGGGTCCCCGCATGGGTGCCCTCCTGGGCACGGGCAGGATGGATTTGTCCCTGGCCACGGCGCTCAACTCGGAGTTCAGGGAGACGCGCAGCAACGAGAAGGTGGAGATGATGGAGCTCAACGACCGCTTCGCCAGCTACATCGAGAAGGTCCGGCTGCTGGAGCAGCAGAACAAGGCGCTGGCGGTGGAGCTGAACCAGGCGTGGGACCAGGAGCCCTCGCGCGTGGCAGACATCTACCGGGAGGAGCTGCGGGACCTGCGGTGCCATGTGGAGCACTTGGCCACCGCCAAGGCCCGTCTGGAGATCGAGAGGGACAACCTCAGCCAGGACCTCGGCAGCCTCCAGCAGAAGTAAGGCGCTGCCTGGCTTGGGGTAGGTGTAGGGGTAAGGTGGCCGCTGTGACCAGGAGGATGATCAGGACCAGAGTGGTGATGGGGAGCAGGGGGACCACCAGGATGCCCCCAGGGACCAAGGTGGCCACCAGGGCAGGACTGAGAGTGGCCACTGGGGATGGGTGTGAGGGGCACTACCAGGACCAGGGTGGCCTCCAGGATGGTGATCAGGCTTGTTCTGGGGACCAGCGTGGTGATGGGTACCATGGTAGTAGCAAGGACCAGGGTGACACCTAGGACTAATACTGGAACTGGGGTGTCCCCAGGGATCAGGGTGGTCATCAGGACCAGGGTAGCCCTGGGGACCGAGTACTGCTGGGCACTAGGGTGGTGATGGGGACATGGGTGGTGCCTGGGGACAGTGGTGGAGGGTGTGGGATGGGCACATGTACCTAATCCAGGGTGTAGGGGCTGGTGTCGTGGGGCTGTTGACCCGGGGGAGGTCTGTCCATGGGGCTGAGGGTAATGGTGCTGAACAGGTAACAGTGCTTTTCCACTCCGGTACAGGCTGCAGGACGAGGTGACCCTGCGGTTGGAGGCCGAGAGCAACCTGGCTGCCTACAGGCAGGTGAGGACAGAGGCCAGATCCTGCATCCCCCAACTTGCACCCCAGCAGCTCAGCCCCCGGCTCAGCCTCCTGGAGGGATATGTGGGGATGGAGCTTGAGTGAAGCAGGGATTGTGATGGACAGGGATGGGGATGGAGAATGGATGGGGATGGGGCAGGGATGGGTAGGGATGGAGTAGGGATGGGCAAGGACAGAGCAGGGCAGGGATGGGGTGGAGCAGGGATGGGGATGGAGAAGGGATGGGGATACAGCAGGGATGAGTAGGGATGGAGCAGGGATGGGGATGGAAAAGGGATAGGGATAGAGCAGGGATGGGTAGGGATGGAGCAGGGATGGGGATGGAAAAGGGATGGGTAGGGATGGAGAAGGGATGGGTAGGGATGGGGCAGGGGCGGGGATGGAGAAAGGATGGGTAGGGATGGAGCAGGGACGGGGATGGAGCAGGGATGGGGATGGACAGATGGGGCAGGGATGGGCAGGCAGCTCAGGAGGGAGCAGACCACTGGGGACAGCCCCTCCTGTCTCCCCGTGGTGACAGGACGTGGACGCCGCTGCCTTGGCTCGCCTGGACCTGGAGCGGCGAGTGGGGACCCTGCAGGAGGAGATCTCCTTCCTGCGCAAGGTGCATGAGGAGGTAATGCTGCTTGGGGAGCCCGGCAGGGGTGTCCCGGGGCTGGGGGGGTCCCGCTGACCACCGCTGTGCCCCCAGGAGCTGCGGGAGCTGCAGGAGCAGTTGGCCCGGCAGCGGGTGCACGTCGAGGTGGACACGAGCAAGCCCGACCTCACGGCTGCCCTGCGCGACATCCGCAGCCAGTACGAGGCCATGGCCACCAGCAACGTGCAGGAGACCGAGGAGTGGTACAAGTCCAAGGTGCAGTAAGAGCCAAGCACTTAGGGCTTGGATGTGCCCTTCTCAGGGCTGGTGCTGGTCTTGGTGGAGGTGGTGTTCAGTGTTCAAGGCCAGGTTGGACACAGGGGCTCGGAGCAAGCTGCTCCAGTGGAAGGTGTCCCTGCCCGTGGCAGGGGTTGGAGCTGG